>JAJPUD010006172.1:6589-78992 GCA_023553655.1 Myrmecobius fasciatus
ACACACACACACACACACACACACACACACACACACACAAACACCCAACTTTTCCATAAGGGCCAAGTAACAGAATTTGAAAGTTCTTCCCAAGAAATAATAAGTTCCACTTTGGCAAAAAATATCTAGAAATTAAGAGTATAGAAATTTAGAACTTCTGATTTTGTGTAAAGCAAAGATTAAGACTAAAAAATAACTCTTTCAAAGTTAATTAAAATATTTTGACTATATTCGCACAATTATTGAACTTTGGGGATTCTGCTCTTATTATCAAAGAAGTAATAGTTGAATCCAATACCATTTTATTCTATAACTCAGTGAATAAAAGTTTGTTGAACTCAGTGATCTGAAAAGAAATTTATTTTATCAGCAAATTTAAGATATTGCCTAACTTTCTGTCCAAGAAAAAAATTACCAATAGTAATTTTATTTTCTGTATCATGGAGGCCAAGAACCCCAAAGCTCCTATACTTTAATGTTATTTTAAAAAAGGAAAAGCTACCAGTAGAAGCAGTTAAACTGTCTTTAAGCAGTTAACATAAACCACACAGGTAGGTAGTTATATTGACCTACCCGCTTCTTAAAAAGATGTGATTCTTTTTCTTGATCATTTTTTACTCTGCAAAAAAAGAAAGAAATTGCAAGCCAATATCTACCCATAACTATATCAAATACCAGCAGAAGTGAAGTTTTGTTCCACTGTGATGAAAAACATGACAGTCAACTTTGTGGTTAGTTTTCTACTAAAACAATCTTTCCCCCTCTTCCTGAAAATATATTATTTTTTTAAAATTCAAAATTTGGATGGGGAACAAAATTTTTTTAAAAAAATGTTACTTAATAGCTCTCTCTCAAAAGCAAAATTTCTTATCTGTATTTTAAGAAACAATGGACAAAACTGGTTAAGGCAATTCCAAAAACTATACAAAATAATCTTTAAAATAATGTAGAAGAATAAATGTTACATATAAAAGATACCAATATAACCAAAAGAAAAAAGGGATCAAAGAAATATAATGAGCAAAAAAAATATTAAACCACCAAAAGCTATATATATATCTATATATATACATAAAATGCTTTTTTTCTAGTCTTCCAGTTCATTAAGAAAATATCTTAAAAACAAAGCTAATTTTGAAGGTTAATTGTGGACAAAAACTGTTAAATCTAAGTTAGGAAACAGAAGTGACAATATTCTTTAAAAGAGTTTAAGGTTGCACTTGTAAGTCAGTCCACAGTAAAATGTGACAGTCACAGCTGAACTCTTAGCTACCCAGAGTATCAGGAATTCTAATAATCCTATCATATCACCTTCACTAGAGCCAAATCAATGCTTTTGATTAGATGGGACTTAACTGAAATATCTGCTCTGCTCCCTAAAAGGAGAAGTTTTTTCATTCCTTAATAGAAAACAGTACCCAACAAAAGTCTGATGATAAGACAGAGAAAATAGAGACAGTTCAAGAACAGAGACCGAGTTAAAACTTAACCCAAAGCCTGCCACAGTGTTAGGCAAAATAAAAAGCCATAAAACATGAGCCCCCATGATAGTAACCATCCCTTCTATAAACTGAAACTCAAATTTAACACTATATATGTGTATAATTAACTAGAGCCTGCTGCAGGGTTTTTTGTTTGTTTTTAGTTAGAAAAGATTTTGAGTCTCAGTTATGTTTAGTTAAAATATTTTTTAAGGTTATCATGGTAAAAGAGTAAAGCAACTCAAATAAGTGGAGGAGACACAAACAAATATATGAACCTAAAAATTCATTCTTTAGGGCAGGACTTGATACTAGAATAACAGCAAAAAATCAAAACCAAACAAAAAACCCCCCATAAGCAAGTGCCTTTCCAATCAATAATTGCCATGTATTTGAGACAGATCTATATAAATGGTGAAATGCTTATATTTTTGGTTCTCTCTAATGGAAGGGTTACAATGTTAAAGACTGCAAGTACAGTATTCCAAACTAGTTGTACACCAAACATGTGCTGCATACAAAATTGGGAGTCATGACAGTACCTGAGAAATAGATTTTGAAACAACTCTTCTTTTTAGGATGAGAACCTATTATAATCATAGAACCTATCTAAAGATCAAGAACACTGCCCTTTCTTTCCCAGAGATAGTATAAATCAAGTAACATAAAGAAAGTAACAAAGATTAGAAGCTTTTTATTATAGCATAATTTGGGGCAACTAACTGTTTAAGAGAATAAAAGGTCATAGTGGGTTTATAGCTTTCAAAAGCAAAAGAAGAATCTCTTAAGTCCAATGATAAGAACCCAAGAGGGATAGGAGAAGGATAAAGGAGAGAATAAGGAAGGAGGAGAGAGAAAAGGAGGGGGGGGGGGAGAAGAGAAAATATTTAGGTGAATTTATTTAACACTGAATTAAAAGCCAAACTGATGGCGGATCATATTACCAATGTACATTTCTTTCTTTCTTTCTTTTTTTTTTCCTTGCCAATATACATTTCTTAAGGCTGGAAATATGGGAGTAAGAGAAAGGTTATAACAAGCCCTCAGCTAAAATATCTTTCCATAAGTGATAATTCTGACACAAATTCAGAGCCTTTAATATTTCAATTAAAAAAAAATGAAATGGGATTTAAAATAGGGGTCTCTGGATTTTAAAGTAGGTTCTAAGTTCAAATAAAGTGATGTCTACATGTAGCTCTACATGTATATGTATATATATATATATATATTTGCCACCTTGCATACACACATACACACACACACACATATATATTCCACCCTGCAGCAAGCATAGTATCCTAATAAACACACTGGTTGCTAAAGTGTGTACTCATCTCATTGAAACATCCCACATAATAAATGGTATTAAAGTGTACTTAATTTGCAAAGTACAATTTCACAGGTTGCCAAGTTATGGTTTTTGGAACTATTTCAACTCGTGTAACTGTATAAAGAAATATCATTTTCAACCTGATATGCTCTGGAAAGCTGCTACCTAAATAACTCAGTTAAAACAGAATTCTATCGTGTATAATAGCCATGTTAATAAGGAGGAGAAAGTTATTATCATTACCACCATAAACTTTGCTTCCTGTAAATGAACTCTTTTGTATTTCCATGAAAGATTTCTCCAGGCTGAGAATATGGAGACAAAGGAATGCTTACAAGACAAAAATATCAGAATGGTGGGTATTCCTTATGTTCCTGTTTTTTCTCATCAGTTACTAAGCTATCTTAAGCAGATGTAACTAAAATGTCTCTATAAACAGTTCTCAATTTAAATAAAGTTACATGAGGCAAATTTGACTTCATGTAAAAAAATTCAGAAAAATACTCATTCCACAAGCCATTCTCCAATTGATAAATAATCAAAGAATGACAATTTTCAGATGAAGAAATTAAAACCATTTCTAGTTATATAAAAAATGTTCTAAATCACTACTTATTAGAGAAATGCAAATTAAGACAACTCTAAGATACCACTACACACCTCCCAGATTGGCCAAAATAATGATAAATGGTTTGGGGCAGCTAGGTGGTGCAGTGGATAGAGCACCAGCCCTGAAGTCAGGAGGATCTGAGTTCAAATTTGACCTCAGACACTTAACACTTATAGCTGTGTGACCCCAGGTAAGTCATTTAACCTCAATTGCCTCAGCAAAACAAACAAACAAACAAAAAAAAAACCAAAGAAATGGTAAAGGGGATGTGAGAAAACTGGGACATTAATGCTGGTAGAGTTGTGAACTGATCCAACCATTCTGAAGAGCAATTTGGAACTATGCCCAAAGGGCTATCACACTTTGTATACCCTTTGATCCAGCAATGTCTCTATTGGGCCTGTATTCCAAAGAGAACATGAAAAAGGACAAAGGACCCACATGTGCAAAACTATTTATTTTTTTTTGTAGTGGCAAGGAATTGGAAACTGAGTAGATGCCCATCAGGTGGGGAATGGCTGATTAAGTTATGGTATATGAATGTTATAGAATACTATTGCTCTATAAGAAATGATCAGCAGGATGATTTCAGAGAGGCCTGCAGAGACCTACACGAACTGATGTTAAATGAAGTGAGTAGAACCAAGAAAGCATTGTATACAGCAACAACAAAATTATTTGATAACCAATTCTGATGTTCATGGCTCCTTTCAACAATGAGGGGATTCAGGCCAATTCCAATAGACTTGTGATGGAGAGAGCCATTTACATCAAGAGTGAGAACTATGGGGATCGAATGTAGAAGACAACATAGTATTTTCACCTTTTTTGTTATTGTTTGCTTGCCTTTTGTTTTCTTTCTCAATTTCCCCCCCTTTTTGATCTGATTTTTCTTGTGCAACATGTTAATTGTGGAAATACGTATTGGAAAAATTGATACACTTAATACATATTAAATTACTTGTTGTCTAGGGGTAAAAGGGTAGGGGGAAGGGAGAAAAATTTGGAACACAAAGTTTTGCAAGAGTAAATGTTAAAAACTATCTTTACAATATAGTTTGGAAATAAAAAACTATTTTTTTTTAATATTAGGATGTCTTACTACTATTATGAAAATAGTTTTGGCCTCAGGGACATACTTCAAAAACTACTGACATAGACCAGTGGTGTCAAACTGAAGTAGAAATGGCAGCTACTTATCTATACCTAAGGATCCCCACTGGCTACATACTTAGTTTTAATGTTTACCTATGTTTTATTTTATTTTTTTTATTTTTAAAAATATTTCCATTGCACACAGCAACAATAAGTTCATTACAACTCCTTCAAAGGTATATTAAATGGTGGTAAAACTTAAAGTTGCATTAATGTTAACAAAAAGTTATTGGATATAGAGTTCATAACCTTTTCAAATCACTGAAGAGGAAACTTTGGCCCAACAAAGAAAAGTAACAACCAGAGTCTCCTGATGTCTTAGTTCAGTGCCCTTTGCATAAATACTGCCTTTCAAAAGATATAAAAACAAATATAATCTTACAAGGCAACTCAAGACCAGGGTGTACAGTGGCATTTTTGACCATCGGAGGAGAATGACGCCCATCATCCATATCAAGCTCTGTACACTGAGCTTCTCCATGTATTACAGCTAAACCCAAGCGAAGTCTCTCAGCATAAGATTGGGCCCTAGGAGAAAACCCAAGGACATTCATGAAAAAGAACCCTAAGAATCACTTCATCATTATTTAGTTATCATCAAGAAAACCATTCCAATGAATTTTAGCACCAACATACTCAGTATTTACACAAAAAGAATGGCCTGGTCCTCAAATTGAATGTGCGTATGTGTTTCTTATGAAGATGGTGGACTCTTCTGGTATTACATAGAACCTACTTACATCAACAAAACTTGACTATAGTACAAGAGTCACTGTGTTCCAGCAAAGTTAGATTCTAATAAAAGGGTTAACAGAGATAACATATTTCTGGCTTATTTACCTTTTTGCAGCATCAGGAGACTTGGCTACAATGACTGCATTTCTGTAATTTGGAATCTGGATTAGGAAGAAAAAAAAAAGAATTATAAATGTCATTGGATACTACTAGTCATAGAATTAGATTGAAAAAAAAAAAGCCCCTTTGAGCTAAAAAGAATTAAATTCTGAATCTTCCATCTTGAAAAGAGTAAAAAGATCACCAAATGGACTGAAAAAGGCAATCTTTTTTTGTTCTATAAATAACAGGAAGCTACTACTCATGGCTTGTTGATGGGGAGGCTGAAATAGCTTATGCCTTATACAAATGATTAGAAGAGAATTCTGTGGGGAAAATGATCTATTCTGCCTTTTAGATGCCTAAATCCCACACCAGAAAAAGAACAAAGCAACAAAATATTTTAAAGACCACTATGTTTTTGCTAGTTGCATTAAGAAGAATTTTCTCACTTCTTCTTGGATATACTGAAGTAGGAAAGGTGATGCTCTAAGGTTGTCCACAGGAAAGCTGAAAAAGCCTTGTATTTCCTTTTGATGAAGATCCATAGTTATAATGTGTGTTAAACCTGAAATTTTAAAACAAAAAATTAAAATGTTCTCACCTACAAATAGCGAAACACTGGACAACATCTTGTGGTCTAACTAAGGATCCCTGAGAGAAAGAGTGGCGAGTGATGCTGGCAGCTCAACAAAGGAGGCTTCAACAAGTCAGTTACACACAGGTCCTTTTAAGATCACACCTCAATGAGAATTACTGACACAAAGGATTCACCAGGCCGAACTGAGAAGCAAAATAAGTTTGCTCCTACTTAGGGTTTGTTTGAACTTGTTCCTGAAAACTTAGCAAAGAACAGAGAAGATAAAAGAAGAAATTTAAATAATGAGTCAATATACACTGAAACACGAAGAGATGCAGATGACAATAGTTTGATTAAAAGATAATTAGAAAGAACATGAAGTAGGACAAACTGGAAAAATAAAAGCAACAAGCAGCAAACTGGGAAAGGAAAATACCAATGTGAAAATATCAAAAACAAAGTGATTTATAAGTTTAATCATAAATTCTATTATTCCTACTTATCTGATGTAAAAGAAAAGCTGAATTGTAGGCATGAAAGCAAAATAATGTTTGGAAAATAAAATATCCTGGTAAAAGAATCAGAAATACCAGGTAAAGATGGTATAAAGAATGAAAGAGATTTATATTGTTTTGTTTTTAAGTTCAGTCATACAACTATTAAAAAAAAAAAAAAAACAATTTGAAGAACAAATGTATGAAGTCAGGCCAAAAGATAAAAAAAGGCTAGTAGAATGGCAAAACTAATATCTAAAGACTAAAAAAATGCAAAAGAAACATACTGGTGGAAAGAGTTTGTGCCATAATTACCAGTAAAGCCCTATACAAATTCTACAGAAATCAAACAGCAGACTGATGCTATGCAAATGACTGGCAAAACTCATACTTTATCTATTTATTCCTTTATTTACTCATTCAAGTATATATAGCAGAGTATATGTAGGAGGGGGAGGGTTATTGAGGAATGTTCAAAGATTCACATCTGGATACTTGGTTCTGTTCGACCTTCAATAATGGGAGTGCCGAAGTGATGGAATATAAAATTCTTCTATTTTTGGTTGTACTTACCTGCTTTGGCTAACATAGAAGCTAGGAGCTTGCACACAATGGAACCTCTCTTTCTCATTTTACTTTGTTTGCTATAAGGAAAGTAAGGGATGACTCCAATAATATTTCTGGCACAGGCAGTCTTCAGCGCGTAGGCCATGATCAATAACTCCATAACAGCCGTGTTCACATCTCTAAAACATTAAAATCTAATCATTAGGATTCATTTTTTAATCCTGAAAAACATTCCAATTCCTAACCAATCAAAGCATCAGAATGCTAAGCTTTTACATCATAGTTCTTCACCTGTTCTTTTGGGTTCTAGGGAAGACTCATCAGTCCTACCTATTTAACAGTACATGCTAAATATTTCTGAATATTTGACTTGACAATATATATATATATATAACTTGTCACCTGGACCTTATACTTAGTTTTTTATGCTAGTTTATCTGTAATTGTGGGGATTGTTTCAGACCTCAACCCACAATCACAAATAATCTGCAAGTCACCATGATGTGCCACCAATAGCCACCAGTTTGTACAATCCTCAAGTTTTAGGTACAAAAAACTATTTGCCAAAAAAGAAAAAGGAAAATACCATCATAGTTGAACTCAAAGATCTGTTCTTTCTAAGGGATAGGCATTAATTTTAATTTCTAACCTTCAGATGGTAAAAATTTGGACTGCTGTAAGAAAAAAGTAGGACATAAGGAAAGTGAAAGTAAAACAAGATCTGACAACTGACTGGATATGTAGTTTTAAAGTAACAGAAAGTAAGGAGTCAGAAATGAGGATGAAGGATGGTAGTATACTCAAAACTAATGGAAATTTGGAAGTGTTTGGTTTTGTTTTGGGGTTTTTGGTTTTTTTTTTGGCAGTGGGATGAAGGGGATGAAAAAAGGCACTGGGACAAGAAGGTAAGAGTATAATGATATTTGTAATCCAGAATATAATCCACATGATTTATCCTGTCTTGCCTCAAATGAAAAGAGGTCCTATAGGTGCAGAGTGGGGAAGTGTTGGTGATAAGGATAGATATGGTTAGGTTAGAGATGTAAAAAAACCATCACTGGTTATCAAGACAATGGGGGAAGTAGTTAACTTCTAAGTGACTGATCACACATTCCTTGGGGTCAAGCCATAGCTCCTACTTTCAAAATTACTTCTATACTAGTATCTCATTTCTTTCCTCAATCCAAGGGAAAATCTGCTTAGCTTATTTAATTTTACTTATACAGCATTCATTTCTTTATAAACACTCCAACTCTAAACAAAAAAACAAAAACAAGCAAAAAAAGCTAAATCAGGTGATAAAGTAAGCCAGACAGCACATACAATGCCCACAGTCTTCCACCTCTTTACTGAGAAGCAGATGTGATTTATCATTTGTTCTCCCAGGAACTCAGATTATATATTACAATGACCCAGAATTTAGTTGCTGTTTGTTCTAGTTTAGTTTGCTTCCTTCTATTATCAGCTCACAAAGATCTTCCTACATTTCTCTGAATGCCATTAGTTACTTCTTATGTCATATTATATACATGTGAATATATTCCATTCCATTCACACACCACATTTTAGTCATTCACCAATCCATGCTGTACTACTACCATGCTGCTACCACCAAGGGGAAACCAATTCCAATTGCATAGTATGAATGACAAAGTTCTCATACCCACTCTTCCCTCTTCATATACATTTTGATCTGCTGTCAAAAGGAAAAAAAAAGACCAAAGATACCAATGAAATTTCTATCCTGTTACAATGATTCTGGATTGCTACTCTCTGCATAAGCTGACCACAACTATAATTGGTTCTATGTTCAAAGGGGAAAAACGCAATGGGGACCCTTTACTGGTAATATATTTTTGCCTTTTCCTTGAGACAATGTCCTATCTTTTTAGTTAGTGTAAGAATCTCTCCAGAAAATTCAAATTCAACAAGTATTTATTATCTGTTCCTCCTACATATAGATTATTGAGAGAGGAGCTAAAGAAGATCTAAGTTTAGATGAGTTCTTGAATTCATAGAATTTAGAAGAGATAAGACCCAAACAGACATTATTACATGGTAAGTGCATTAGGGGCACTAAGAAGTATACGGGGGCAGCAAAGTGCTACACTGAGTGAGTGCTAGTTCAGAAGTCCAGAAAATTTCTCTTCCTGAGTTCAAATTTAACCCCAGATACCTCAGTTTCCTCATCTGTGAAGAGAGATGGAGAAGGAAAAGCATACCACTTCAATTTGATCTCTGCCAAGAAAGTCCTAAATGGGATCACAGAGAGTTGGATACTGACTGAACAACAACCAAATGCCTCACATATAAAACAAAAGTGCTATGTGAAATTCAAGGATGGGGGAAGATCACAGGAGGTCTTGGCTTTAATAGATGGGCATGGAATCATGAGATATAGAGAGGCACATAGAGGTGGCAAAGTGGATAGAGCACCAGCCCTGAACTCAGGAAGACCTGAGTTCAAATTTGGCCTCAGACACATAACACTTCCTGGCTATGCTACCTTGGGCAAGTCACTTAACCCCAATTGCCTCAGCCAAAACAGAGAGAGAGAGAGAGAGAGAACTTACATTCTAATGAAGAAAACAGGTTCATATACAAGTATATATAAAATAATTTGAAAATAAGAAACACAAAATGGCTGTCAAATTCAATCAGACAGTAGGTATAAAAGCATTTGGTAAATCTAAAAGTGTTCTAAGAATTTTAGCTATTATTTTCTACTTTGAATAATGAGGTTTTATACTATTTACACTAGGCTCATAGGATTGATACAAAATTTTTGTAAATCTTACACTGTCACATGAAATTAAAAATTATTTTTCTCTATTTTACAGTCTCAAGAGTATCAGAAGCAACTACTGGAAGACACGTGGAAAGACTATGCTTCCACATTTAACCTATATAGGACTGTTTGCTGTTTTGGGAAGAAGGGAAGGGGGAGAAAAAAGGGAGAAAAATTTGGAACACAGCATTTTACAAAGGTGAATATTGAAAACTATCTTTGCTTGTATTTGAAAAAATAAAATACTATTTAAAAAAATTATGCTTTAGTCTATCAGAGGTAGCACAATGACAGCATCCATTAAAGGAGGAAATAAGAAAAGTATTAAAAACAAATACAAATCCAAAATAGCAAGGAATAAAAACAATAAGAATTCATGCACCAACAAAACAATATGATGAATATCTATAAAAGTTTAAAAACCCAAACTAAAAAGTCAAGAGGCCATAAGCAATTCAATCTGGGGGGTGGGGAAGAGGGAATCAAGCTATAAATGAAATGCTGAAGAAAAAAAATAATGAATTGACAAGTTCAGAGACAAAAAATATTCTACCAAAGTCTTTTGAGCCAAATATAGTCTTGGTACTCAAACCAAGGAGAAACAAGATAGAAAAAGAAAATTATAAAATTTAGTTAACAAATATTGATGCAAAACAAAAAAATAAATTAGAATCCTCAAAGACTAGGGAAATATATCTAGAAAACAAATAATTCAAGATAACAAAGTTAGGTTCATACCAGGGATTCAAGGAAGATTCAACATTAGGAAACAACATTTATCAAGCACCTGTGTGCTAGACTTGCAGAAACAAAGATAGAAGTAAAAAAGTTCCTGCCTTCAACTCAAATAGAGTTTACATTCTATTGGTGAAGGATGTCAAAGCCAAAGCACTGTTTTAGATGTTGTTTCTTATTTTATTTTTCTCACAAGACAGGGTCCACAGGAGATCATTATACACGGCAACAACACTATATGATGATCAATTCTGATGGACATGGCTCTCTTCAACAATGAAATGTTTCAAACCAGTTCCAATTGTTCAGTGGTGAAGAAAGCCATATACACACCCAGAGAGAGGGATATGAATGTGGACCACAACATAACATTTTCATGCTCTCTATTGATGTTTGCTTGCATTGTTTCCCTTCTCAGATTTTTTTTCTTGTAGATCCGACTTTTCTTGCACAGCAAGATAACTGTAAAAATACATACACATATATTCGATTTGTCAAGTATTTTAACATAATTAACATGTAGTAGACTTCCTGCCATGAAGGGGAGGAGTGAGGGCTGGAGGGGAAATTGGTAACAGAAAGCTTTGCAAAGGTAAATGTTGAAAAATTACCCATACATATGTTTTGCAAATAAAAAGCATTAATTAAAACAAAACGAAACAAAACAAAAAACACAACAGGGTTCAATTTAAAATGGGAAATAACTGTGATATAAATAAAAAAGCCATCTATAAATTACAAACAAAAACCCAGACTAAGAATTTAGAAATGGCAATAATGGATTTTGTTTCTGATATTTAATCATTCAGGCTCTCCTTAGGTGCTTGACATGGAAGCTGGTCAAGAGACAGGAAGTATAGAGTGAATAAGCTTTAATGTCCTATGCTATTCACTTTTAAAGGTCATGATTGATGATGTTCCAGTTTTACTCTAAAGGAAAATTCATTCTGGTTATTGGCTCTTATCATTTTAAAATTAATGTCAAGATTACTGAAAATATTAATCTGTAATGGTTGCTATTTCTAGAACTCACATAGGCACAGATCCACTGCCATATAACTTATTTTTCCAACCACCCAAACCTGTTTGTATGTATCAAAATATTCCTGAAATTACAATTACAATTAAATGACTCAATAGTCTTAGGAACATCATGGACTGCGGTTGAGTCATGCCTGACTCTGAGACCCCTTTATTACTGGAGTGGTTTTCTATTTCCTCTTCTAGTGGATAAAGGCAAATAGGGTTCAAGTAATTTGCTCAGGGTCACACAGTTAATATGTATCTGAGACTGTATTTAAACTCAGATCTTCCTGACTCCAAATCCAGCGCTCTCTTCATTGAGCCACCTACCTACCACTTTTAGTCCAGATGAAATACCTTTTGAGTGAACAATAATGGCCTTTGAGTCCTCTACAGCATCTGGTATACTTAAAGTGAGAAGTAAGTATTTTGTTGAATTGGATCTTAACATCAGGTATTAAAAGAAAAAGGCAATTTATACAAAAGTATTCAAAGTAATGTTAACAGAGGAAAATTTGGAAAGAACCCTTACAAAATTAAATAGGGGAGTGGCTAAGCAAACTAAAACATGCTAACACACCACCACTTCATGAACTATGGAAAAATTTTTTACTATCGGACAGACATTCAATGAAGAGCACTTAGTTTGTCCACTGATTATCTCACTAAGGGTTCTCTTTTTCTGGTTGTACATTTCTTTGAAACTATCTTTTATATCACTTTTTAAATTGGCTTACTTTATAACAAGAATGTCAAGATGGTTGAATCACTTATTTTATCTCCTCTATGGTTATTGAACAAGAACCTTCTATTCAAAGTATCAACAGCTAAATGAAAGTTTAAAGATTCTAAAAATGGCAAGATTCTTGGCATATTTCATCCCTTTACACCGCTGTATCACTGTCATTATGGGAGTGGAAGTGAAGAGGGTCTTAAAGAACTGTGGACCTGTTTATATTGTTCTTTGTTTTATGGGTTGAAGAGACTCAAAAATTTATCACCAAATGGTCAGCCTACAGATGACGACCTTCTTTTGTATTTAGAGGGGTAAATCCTTGGAAAAAAGTGGCTAGGTTTGTATATGCTGATTATAAAAATAAAAATATTAACCAAAAAATTCAGAAGCAAACATCCAGTTAATGTCAGTAGTACAACTTGGGGAGTAGGTACATTAAAGTTACTTAAATTTATTTAAACCAAACCAAACAAAAAAGATTATGCCTTTTGAGTATCAAACAGTTGGGAGATCAACTAGGTAAAGAAAGAAACCTATTGCATTAATTCCATTTTGCTCAAATTCAACTATTAAAGTAACATAATCTAATTAAAGAATGTACCAAAGTTCAGGCCTTTATCATATTGATAGTTTCAGTAGAGAAGACAGAGGAAGAATTAAATATTGTTGAATTGTACAACCTGATCAAGGTTATTTAGAGAAAAAAGGTTTCTAGAGATGTTTGAGACTGTTTTTACCCCATAGTTCCTCATACCTCATAGCATAGAACCTAGCAGAACAATCTTATTAAACACCTGGGTAAAACGTTGAATAAATAACATTAACTGGAAGGTAACATGACCCCCAAATTATTGATCTGAATTTTATTCCCTGATGGTACCTTTAAAAAAAATTGTAAATACAAATATATTCATAACCACTCTAAATGTAAGAACTATATACATACTGATTACAACTATATGAAGGGAAAAAGCCAGAGATAGTCTTTGCAAATCTTAGCATCACAGGATCATAATGCTTAGAGATGATCTAGTCTGACCTCCTAAATCACGATTTAAATGTCAATTACTATCTTGCCCACCCAAAGCTTCTTAACCTTTTAAAAAAATTTTTATTTTATAGTTCCTCTTGAATGTTTATAAACATATAAAAATAGGATTACAATGGAAACAAATATGCTGAAATATAAATATCAAAATATTTTGAAAAACAAGTCCACTGACTGCAGGTTAAGAACCCCTGCCTCAGGGAAGGTACTTTATTCTCCTTTATTCTGTATTTGTATTCCTAGCCTCTAGCACACAAAAAGTACTTAATATCTGAGTTAAAATGAATTTCTTCTTATTGATGGCTTGTTTATAATTAAAATTTTTTTAAAAATCTAAACAATTGATGATATATTACAAAAAAATGCTGTCTTCCTAGGTAAATAAAAATTAAAATGTTTGTTTTATGGGGGAAAACATTACATGGTATGGAGACATGGTCCTGGTTGGGAATAGGAATACTGTCACCCCTAGCATGTAAATAAACACACTGTTGCACCTTGCACAGAACTTCAGTGATAGTTCTTAGACCAGAATAATAAGAAAAAGTCATTATTTTGCTAGTTCTGGGAATACAGAGATCCATATTGATAAAGGAAGATACAAATGGGCAGTGCTTAATAAAAAGCCCCACAGCAGAATTTGTATAACTAGAAGAAAGTGCTCAGGGAGTTAGAGTTTGCTCTAATGAGCACGTAATTGCATGAATCTAAAAACTATTTTGGAAGAAGTATTTATGTAATACTACACACAAGTTCCTTGAAAGGAAAGAGATATAAGGAAGGTCTAACCTTGGTATTGTCTGAATAATGAAGATATCTTGACCTCGAACAGATTCTTTTATTTCAACTCTTGTTTCTAAAAAGAAAGGAAAAAAAAGAATTTAAACTCAGACAGCTTATAGCTCAATTGATATAAGTTAAAGTATATTATAAAAAGCTTTATCAACCAATAAACATTTATAAAGTACCTACACTATGTGTCAGGCACTGTGCTTAAGTACTAGGGATATAAAAAGAGGGGAAAAGACAGTCCTGTCCCTTCTCTCAAGGAGTTTATAATCTAATGGGAAAAACAATATACAAACAAATACATAAAAAGCAAGTTATAGACAGGATGGATAAGAAATAATTATCGAGGGAAATAATTTACAGAGGGAAGGTATTAGAATTAAAAAAAAAATGGGAAAGGCTTCCTCTAGAAATAGAGGATTTTAATTGGTATTTAAAAGAAGTCAAAGAAGTCAGTAATTGGAGTAGAGGGGAGAGAGCATTCCAGGGAGAAAATGCTCAGAACTGAGAAATGGAGTATCTTGTTCTTGGAACAGTCAGGAAACTAAAGTCACTGGATTGAAGAGTATATGTTGGGGAATAAGGTATAGGGAGGCTGGAAAAGAAAAGGGCTAGATTATAAAGGACTTTGAATGCCAAATAGAGCATTCTCCATTTGCTTTTGGAGGTATAAGGAAGCCACTAGAGTTTACTGGAAGGGACGATGAGAGTAAGAAAGAAGGGAGAATGACATGATCAGAACTGTTTTAGAAAAATTTACTTTAGGGACTAAATGGAAGATGGATTAAAGTGGGGAGAGACTTGAGGCAGGCAGACCTACAAGCAGCCTACTACAATAATCAATGTGATCAGGGCCTGCACTAAAGTGGCAGCAGTGTCAGATGTATCTGAGACAGGTTACAAAAGTGAAATTATCAGGCCTTACATGCCAATAGACTTGTGATGGAAAGTGCCCCTCCATATCCAGAGAGTTCTACAGAGACTGAATGTAGATCAAAACACACTATTTTCACCTTTGTTTCCATTTCTTTGCTTGTGTGTTTTTTTTCTTTTGACCTGATTTTTCTTGTGCAGCATGATGAATATGGAAATGTTTAGAAGTGCAAATATTTAATGGATTATATTTACTATTTTGGGGAGGGGGAGAGCGGGAGAAATTTGGAATACAAGGTTTTGCAAAGATAAATGTTGAAAACTATCTGCATTTATTTGGAAAAATAAAAATAATAATAAAAAAGAAATTATCAGGCCTTAACAACAGTTTGGATAAGGAAGGATGAGAGAGAGTGGACAAATGCAAGATGACTCCTGTAGTAGTAAACTTGGAGGATTGGGAGGATGATGTTACCTCTACAGTATAGGGAAGGTAAGCAATTAGGCATCTATAATCCTGCTTCTTTTTTTTTCTTTTTTATATTGTGAATTTAATCACCAACAAATACAAACATTTCAATATACAAAGATCAAGAAAGATCTGAATAAAACATAGTGAACTTGGGTTACATGGTTTTTAAGACTGCACATTAAAATTAATAAGATAGAAACAAAGTTGCTGTTTATATTTTCACACTTTCTCAGAATTTAAAAAATGTTTCATTGATGCTTTCTTGGGGGAAGGGGGAGAGGAAGGGAGTATTATCTATCACTAATAACCTATAATGCTCATTATCCTGAATAGAAGCCCTCACTTTAACAAATTTATGAGTTCAGCAAAACAAATCAATTCACTGGCCCCAGAGGAGGAAGCCTATTTCATTCTAAATCTCTAGCCCATCATTTTTTGAATTCACTATAGTTTAATGCTTTGATTAGAATTCTGAAGTCTTAAAATTCTCTTCCTTCACAATAGCATAAATGTCAATGCATGAACTAATCCACTAAAACTACAATTTAAATAAGTCATAAAGGTTTCACTGGACTCATTCATAATTTTAAAATATTCTGTCAAAATCATTATATAATTTGTTCAGCTTTTCCCCAAATGACAAAAGCCTATTTTGTTTTGACAAAATTACCAATATACTTTTGAACATAATCGTTTTTTCCTGCCTGTCCTTGACCTCCTGGGATATATGACTAGTAGTAATATCCCTAGTTCAAAGGGCATATAATGTTTACTAACTTTGGGGCATAATTCCAAACTTTTCAGAATGATTAAATTTGGAGCTCATCAATGACAGTACATTAATGTACCTCTTTTTTCAAAACTCTTAAAAAAATGGCTAGTTTCTTTATAGGAACACTTTCTGTAATAGCAAAGAACTAGGAAAAAAGTATATTCATTTCCTGAGGAATGGCTAAATTATGGTAAATGAATATAAAGGATTACTACTATAATAAACAGCGAATATGATGAATATAGAGAAGCATGGGAAGATTTCAGTAAGTAATCAATTTAGGAAAATGATATACACAATAATTAAAACACTGGAACAAGAAATTGAAACTGAATACTATGAAATTATGACTCGGGATATGAAAGAGCACCTCCTCCTACTTCTTTGGCTAGGGGGAAAAGATACTGTAGATTCATCAAGGCAAATTTTTTTGATATGCTGCTTAGTTTTGCTAAACAATTCCCTTCACCCCTCTATCCTCCACCCCACCCCCCCTTTATTATCAGGGATTGCTCTCTGGGATCCTTTTTAAAAGGATAGAATGCATTAGGAAATGTGACTGATATAAAAATGAAAATATAACTAATATAATTATATTATATAATACATTATATATTTACTGTATTCCTCTTCTCATCTTTGCCAATTTGATGGTAAGTGTAACCCTGAAATTCTATCAATCTGCATTTGCTTTGTAATTGGGGACTTGTAGTATTTTTTAATACACTTGTTGATAGCTTACTTTTCTTCTACTGAGAAAAAAAAATCAGTACTATTGAAACACAAACTCCTCCTGTGTGGCAATGCACCAGATTGTTTTTTGCTAGTGCACTGAAGGCTCTTCGTAGGCCAAAGGCTGTGTTTTTTCATCTTTCTGTCAATAGCACAATGTATCAAGCACAATTAAGTTAGCTCTTAACTGCTTGTTGAATTAATACTACAAACTAACATTTTCTAAATGTAAATGTTTCTGGGATACTGGATAATGGCTAGTGACATACACTGGGAAAGAGATCATAAAGGACAGGAAGTAAACAGAACATGAATTCAGGTTCTGCCACTTACCATGTCTGTGACTTTGGATAAGAGACTTCCCCTCTCTAGACCCAATTTCTTCATTGTCAAATGAGGAGGGACTAACCTTGAAAGTTTCTTTCAGCTCAATCTATGATCCTATTTATCTTTGCTGTCAAAGAAACTGTATGCCAAAGACTGAAAAGCTTCTAAAAAATGTAAAACTAACCTTATTTCTAAATTAAGTAAGTTAGTGAATAAAGGCAAAATTCTCACCTCCATTTGTCTCCTGGTACACAACAGACTTTCCCAACTCAGCACCAAGACGCCTACAGGGGGAAAAACAGTGATTAATAGCTCTCTCTTTTCTTCTATAGAGTTGTGTAGTCAACATAATTATACTTTTTTTTTTCTTTGTATGTTCTTTCCATTTACACTGTTATTGAGACTATTATTTTCTTGTTCTAATTACTTTACATAAATTCATGTCTTCCTAGGTTTCTCTCAATTTTTCATATTTATGGTTTAGTATGGCACAATAATATTTCATTATATAGTTATACAACAATTTGCTACATCTTTTGCCAATCAATATCAACTCTGTTTCTAGTTCTTTTACTACCATAAAGAGTTGCTATGAGTGTTTTGGTGTACATTTGAGTTTTATTTCTCTCTTTAACTTTCTTGGAGCATGTATCTACAGTGGTATGAATGTTTCTAGTTCTTTTACTACCATAAAGAGTTGCTATGAGTGTTTCGGGGTACATTTGAGTTTTATTTCTCTCTTTAACTTTCTTGGAGCATGTATCTACAGTGGTATGAAAGCATATTTCCAAATACAGTTGAATTAATTCACAACTATACTGTCAGTATACCTTCCATTTTGAAGCCCATTCAATACTATTTCCATTTTTGCCAATTTGTGGGGTTATGAGGACTATTTTGATGAGCATTTTCTATTAATGATGTGAAGCAATTTTTTTATATGATTAGTTAGACTAGAGATTTATTCATATCCTTTGACCATCTATCCATTGGGAAATGGCTTTAGATATACTACGCATGAGTTAATTCCCTGTGTTTCAGATATATCAGAGATAGTTTATTAAAAGATTCCAACCTCCACCAGTTTTCTTTCTTATAAAAATGTTTTATTTTCATTCATGTAAAAACTTTTGTTTCATGAACAATTAATTTTTCATGTATTTTATTTAATATAAAGTAAAAAATACCAAATGCCAACTAGTTAAAATAGATTGCTACTTTTCTCAAGAGTAATCAAATAATAATTTAAGAACTAAATTTCCATGTGCAAAAATGTTTGTGGCAGCTCTTTTTGTAGTGGCAAGAACCTGGAAATTGGAAGGATGCCCATCAATTGGAGAATGGCTGAATAAATTATGGTATATGAATGTCATGGAATATTATTGTTCTATAAGAAACGACCAGCAGGATGATTTTAGAGAGGCCTGGAGAGACTTGCATGAACTGATGCTGAGTGAAATCAGCAGAACCAGGAGAACATTATACACAGCAACAAGATGTGATTCAAACCAGTTCCTATTGTTCAGTGATGAAGATAGTCATATACATCCAGAGAGAGGCCTGAGGGAACTGAATGTGAACCACAACATAGCATTTTAACACTTTCTGTGAATATTTACATGCATTTTGTTTTCTTTCTTAGGTTGTTTTTTTTCTTCTCTCTTTCTAGATCTGATGTTTCTTGTGCAGTAAGATAACTGTATAGATATGTATACATATATTGGATTTGTCATATAATTTCTCATATTTACCATGTATTAGATTACCTAACATCTCAATTCTGATGAACATAGCTCTCTGCAACAAAGAATTGTCTCAAATCAGTTCCAACTGTTCACTGAAGAAAACCATATACACCCAAAGAGAGGGATATGAAATATGGACCACAACATAACATTTTCATGCTCTCTATTGATGTTTGCTTGCATTGTGTTTCCTTTCTCTGATTTTCTTTTTTTTTTTTCTTGTAGATAGGATTTTTCTTGCACAACTTGTCAAGTATTTCAACATTATTAACATGTAGTGGACTTCCTGCCATCTAGGGGAGGGGAGGGGACTGGGGGTAAAATTCGTAATGGAAAGCTTTGTAAAGATCAATGCTGGGGAACTACCCATACGTATGTTATACAAATAAAAAGCTTTAATAAAAATTAAAAAAAAAAAAAAGATTACCTATCATCTAGGGGTGGGGGGAAGGAGGGGAAAAGCTTGGAACAAAAAAAAAAAGCTTCTGCAAAAGTCAATGTAGAAAAATCACTCATGTTTTGTAAAAAAAAAAAAAAAACAACAAAAACCCCACTAAATTTCCAACTAAGTGAGATTCATCTCATTCAAAAGCCTTATTACATTTTAATAAAACTATTGTTCTGCTGGGAAGTTAATCTAAAATCAAAGCTTTCTATTATTTGGTTCAATACCTACACTAAATATATAATGGATTAGGAACAAGATCTCAGGAAGTGACATGAAAATGGATACATTTAACCTAAAAACAATTTATGAAGAGGATATAGGCATAGTACAAATGAGAGTACATGAATGTATCCCATTCTCTAGATATAAATGTACAACCTGGTCTACACACACACACACACACACAAACGCATGCGTACACACACATACTTTCAGTTCATAAGGTCAAGAAATACAAGATTCTGCATAGATCATTGTACTGGTGTCTTGTCTTACATTTTTTGTAACCATACTTATAAATAATGGTGATTATTAATAGCACTACTTTCTAACACCTAAGATTTAATAGCTGAGACATTCCACATGGGCTATACATTAGATCAGAGATGCCATATTACAAGTATGTGTGCATATGCATGCATACACACACACACACACACACAAAAAATCTTTAAAGACAGAAAGTGAATACATATTTCATGTATGGATTCTACAACTAATTCTATTTACCTGGGGTCTCCAAATTAATAGAGCAAGATTGGCTACTTCACTGTAAAGCCTGACTTCATTAATGGCAGCTATTGGTGAGGATAGGGAGAGTTGTTTTTGCTTTAAATGGTGCTGAGAAGTGGTTCTTCTATTACTCCACAAAAAGGGATATAGAGGAACCATTGCCATTCAAGGAGTAGACACAGGCCACAAAGGTCTGGAGGTCATAGAAGCACTATCCAACATCTCTTCCAACAACCTGATGAGTAGCACAAAGGTCACCAATTTCTGTATCCCATATCCCAGAAAAATGTCTTTCAGGCAGGACTTGAGCTTTACAATAACTCTAAAAGCCTTCCAATAATAGAGAAAAGGGAAAGAAGAGAAAGTTCAACCCTATGTTTTTCAACTGAGGAAAGGCAAGGTATGGCTAAAGGCCACAAATCACGTCCAATGCTATAGACCTACAGTAGTATCTCTCATTCTATTCACAATTTTAAGTCTGCCCTTCAATCTTAAATACATCAGAAAAAAGTGTTTTGAGACTATCTGATTTTGTTTTGGTTTGAGGTTTTTAGGAAAGGGGAGAAAAAGATCATGGGAAAAATCAGACCTGTGATTTCAATAGCATACAGATTCTATAAGCTAGAACTAAGATCTTTCATTAAGACTTTGGAATCTCCAAATAGGTTGAAAAATGGGGATAAAAATGAGTTTTTATATATAAATAAGTTTATATATAAAGGCTATAAATGAGAAACTGCTCAGAAGGTGCAGAAATTAGCAAAGGTTAGAAGAGGGGCTGCCACCAGGGAGGTCATCTGACAAAGAGGCTCTAGAAGAAAGCAATACCTATGAAAGGGCACTGGGATCAACTAGTTGACTTTGATAGTACTGAAAGTTTGCAAGTTCTCAGCCTGTTCCTTAGATTCTGAAATAACAACACTCAACATCCCCAGCAAAAAAGCAATAGGACCAGGGTGGACCTACCTTCTAGATGTGCTCTAAAGTCCAAAGATGGGAAGTATCCTGGAAGTATGAGCAAATTTTTTAAAAATCCCTCCATAAAAAAATTATGACAAGGAAATTCAGGACATGAATGCAAAAGACAATGATTTTAAAACATCTATGCACAAAGACTCAATTTCTGACTATTTTAATATTTCTTGTTTCCTCATGGAAGGATTGGTTTCTATTTAGTTTCATTTGACTCCTGTATTTATATTTCAGAATTTCTAGACTCAGTTCTTATATCAAGAATATTAGAAAGTCTTTTTTTTATTTAAGGCTATTTTTTTCCCCCTGTGTAGGGTTTATGCTTGGTTTTGTAGGGTGTTTGTCAACCTTTATATTACATTTTAGATTATTGTATTCCAAAATTTTCATTCTTTGATAACAGTTACAGTATAATCTTGTGTGACTTCTATTTAGTTCATTCAGATTTTTAGGAGTTTGTTGGCAAAAACAACTGACCTGGAAAACAGACCAAGGGGGAGAAAAATTCAAGAATCACTGCAAGAAAAAAAGAAATTCAAATAATGAAGAGGAAGTCAGGATCATACAAGATTTAGGACCATTATCAAGGAGGAGAGATCTTGTAATGTAGTATTCAAGAAGGTAAAGAAAGGATATGTGATCTAAGCCAAGAATAATTTAACCAGCAAAACTAAATATAATTCTGGGGGGAAAGAAGGGGAGAAATGGCTCTTTAATGAAATGGAGGCTTTCCAAGCATTCTGATGAAAAGATCAAAGCTGTGTAGGAACTTTTAAGTTTAAACATGAGTTTGCGCACATAGAAAGGTAAACACGAATGAACATAAAAAAACTAAACAAGGATCAACTTCTAACTTTCCAATAAAGAGAGATGGTACCTCTGATCAGGATTCATAGAGGGAATCCAATTAGACAAGGCCAGGGAACAGTTTTTCTGTTATGTCTTGACCTTAAGAATAGAAGGGACAAGAAACATATTGAAGGTGGAAATGGAGGGAAGGCAAAGTAGGAATGTGCTGATTGATACTTCAATCTAACGCTCTTCTCAATTGGTCAAAAGAAGGAATACAAGTAGATATACATACATATATATGGAAATACATTTCATTCAACAGGGAAACTAGGAGAAAAGGGAGGAAAAGGGCAATGGCAGATTAAGGGATCAATTTAAGGATGTAGAAAAATGTTTCTTTTTGAAGAGGCAAGGATGGCAAAAATGGGAACCTGAAGATATTCATAAATTAGGGAATGAATAAATAAGTTATAGAATATGTAATGGAATACTATTAAGTTGAACTCATCAAAATAATAACTAAATATGATTTCCAGATAACTGATGGAAATAATGCTATCTACCTTTGATAGATGTGAAGATTTCAGAAAAAGAAATATTTTTAGGACATGATCCATAGGAGAATTTGTTTTGATTGATGATACATGTTTATAATGGATTTTATTTTTCTTGTCTTTTCAGTGGTGATGGGGGGATGGATTTTGAGAGAGAGGCTTTAAGAGGTTAAAGTAAAAAGTCAGACCTTGGCTGATTGATACAATTACCAATCATATTTTTAAGGATTCATGATGAAACATATTGATTATCTACTCCCCCCCTTAAAGGATCTGACCAATGCAAAAGTTTCTTTTGCTTGACCTGGTTGTAAGAGGGTTTTTGTTTAACCTGCTTTCTCAAGGCAGGGTAGGGAGAGAGAGAGAAAAATGATCTTTGTTTGAAAATATAGTTGATTTTGAAAAATTTAAGAAATAAAAAATAAAATGCTCATAAAGGTTAGTAGCAAGGAAGACAGTACTTTCCTGATAAAGGTAAAATGAAAATTAGACTTGGCTAGACTCTAAGGTCCATTTCAGCGCTAAAATTAAGACAATCTGCAGTCCAGGATGACTATTAGGCAAAAACTATCTTAATTGTCTCCGAAGTGCTTTCTTAAGTATTTAATATTCTATTTTGTATACACTGTTCCTCCTGGAAGACAAGAGAATCTCATTCACCTCTTTATCCCCCTCCAGTATTTAACTGGAATGTTCTTCATATAGCAAGCCAAACAAAATGTTTGAACTAAATGGAAGTCAGAAAACATGGGCTGGAATCTACCTAGATATAACTTTGCAACAGTTTCAATTTCCTGTCTGTAAGTGAAAGAATTGAGCTAGATTATTTCTAAGGTCCCTTTTAGTTCTGATGCTCTATAATTCATTTAACTATTCCAATTCAAATCAACAGATGAATCTGTAAACATCTATTAAGGCAGAGGGTAATTCACTGGGATGGATACAGAAAGTGACATCATTGCTGATCTTAGGAAATTTACATTTTTTTTTACTTTATTTTTTAAATGGTATTTTATTTTTCCAAATATACAAAGATAACTTTTAACATTCACCTTTGCAAAATCTTGTGCTCCAAATTTTTCTCCCTCTTCTTTCCCCCTTTCTTCCTCTTCCCAAGACAACAAGCAATCTGATATAAGTTAAGTATATTCAATTCTTCTAAATGTATTTTCATATTTGTCATGTTGAGCAAAAAATCAAAAGGAAAAAAAAATGAGAAAGGAAAAAAAAACCAAGTAAACAAACAGCACAAAAAAAGGTGAAAATAATATGCTTTGATCTAATCTTCATAGTTCTCTTTGGATATGGATGGCACTTTCCATCACAAGTCTACTATTGAAAAGAGCCAGGTCCATCACAATTGATCATCACATAAACTTGTTACTATATACAATGTTCTCTTGATTCTGTTTATATTTTAATGGGAAACACAAGTATACACATATATATAATAAAATCATACACAAGACGGTTATGGGAAAGAAGGTACTAGAAGACAAGAAAAAGGCTTTATGTTGAAAGTGGAATTTGAATTGAGACTTGAAAAAAACCTAGACCCTAAAAAGTGAGAAGGAAGTGTGCATTCCAGGTATAGAGGATGGCCAATGCCAAGAGATAGGAGAGTGTCTCATATGCCAATGTAGCTGAATTACAAACTGGAAAAGTAAGAAGAAACCAGGTTGTAAAAGGATTTAAAAGCCAAACAGGAGTTTGACTCTACAAGGCAAAAAGAGCCACCGGAATTTATCAGACTTTCACTTTTGGAAAATTACTTTGACTGCTGTAAAGAGAATGGATTGGAAAGGGCACTTAATCTGATATGAACTTGAAGCTCAATTAGATTAATGCAACCGTATATGTAAAAGCAGATGAGGGCCAGAATTAGGTGACAACCTGTGAGTGAAAAGGGGACCAATAAAGAAGCTATGGGAGATACAAGCAACAAGACTTGATAAGGGATTGATTATGTGACGAGAGACAAGAGCAGAGGATTATACAAGGCTTTTGAACCTTAGCAAGTAGTAGATGTTGATCTTGGCAAATATTGGGAAATAGATTTTTGGGAAAAGATGAGTTTTGTTCTTAAATATTTTAAAATGTTAAATTAAATTTTAAAATATTTGTTTAAAGGGGCAGCTAGGTGGTGCAGTGGATAGAGCACCAGCCCTGAAGTCAGGAAGACCTGAGTTCAAAACTGGTCTCAGACACATAACATTCCCTAGCTGTGTGACCCTGGGCAAGTCACTTAACCCCAATTGCCTCAGCAAAAAAGCAAAAAAAAAAAAAAAAAATTTGTTTAAAAAATTTTCAATCTGGAGCAGGTAGGTGGAGCAATGGATAGAGTACCAGCCCTGAAGTCAGGAGGACCTGAGTTCAAATCTGGCCTCAGACAATTTACAAGTCCTAGCTGTGTGACCTTGGGCAAATCACTTAATCCCAATTGCCTCAGCAAAAAAAAAAAAAAATCTACCTTCCTTCACCTTTTCCTTTATTTTCCTTCCTCCCCAGTTAAGAATGCAAGAAAAACAACTCATTATGAACATGTGCGGTTAACCAAAACAAATTTTTCTACTGAGCATATCTAAAAAATGTTTGTTGCCTTCTGTATTCTGAGTCCTTAATTTCCTTATTAGGTGGGTAGAAGGTAAAATCCTACCCGGTTGGTCATCACACTGATTTCAGTATAACAGAATTCATTCACATCACATTCATGTAATTTTTAGGGAGCTTGTTCCTCAAGGAAGGTTTTACACCTTTTAGGCCACACTATTAATTCCCGTTTCAATATTTCTTCCATAGCCCCCATTTCTTTTTCAATTTTTCCTCAAGTGCTCTCATTCCATTTATAAAAACATTTTCAATTTTTTTTTAAATTCTTGTTTAATTTCTTCTAAGAATTCTGGATATGTGTTCAAGTTGTGTCATTCACTTTTTTTTCTTCTGAGTCTTATGTCTTCAGTTTCTTAACAATATAACAGCTCTTTGTGGTGGGATTTTTTTTTCAGTTTGCTCATTCTTCTTTACTCATTCTAGATGTTAAAGGTGGGTTTTGAAGCACTTTTGGAGGGAAGATCTGGTCTGGTTATGTTGCTGTTTTCTTGGTGTTATGTTATTTTAGGATCTCAGGGAAAGATTGGGGACCTGTAAGCTTTCAGTATTCTCAAAATGGTCTGATACAGGGCAAATTCTACTCTACTCTAAGCCCTCCAAGCTTCTGGATTTGGGCCTGTGTAACACTAGACTGTTCCTGGATTCCATTCCTAACAGTGAGCTGGAAAAGTTCTACTAGTTTAGGGCTGTGGGCTACCATTTAACCCAAGTTTCCTGCCCTGGTTATTCCTCTGCAAACTAATATAGATACTAGAAAAAATACTCTGCTCTGAGCTTGGAGTGTGAATTAGACCATTGCTGCTGCCAGCTTCTGAACTTTCTTCTCCCTACAGTCCAGGGTCTCCCCACTTTAGGAATCTCCTCCTCCCTCCAGGTCCTTTTCTCAATCTTCCACTTTTGATCTGTGATTCAGAACTGGTGAGGAGGCAATAAAGCTGCCAGTTTTGAACCTGCCCTCAGTACAGGACTGGGATCTCTTCTTGGTCTGGAATGTGTCCAATAAGCCTAGGCTACATTTGATCTCCCAGTCTGTCTCCAAATCTGGAGATAAGCAAGACAAATGACTTCGAAGATTTTTTTTTCCCCTGCATTTCCCTATCAAGATTAAATCTATATTTGTCAGGAGTTTGTGGAGGGAAGCCTATTAAAACTGCTTTCAGTCACTACACCATCAGGTGCTTAAGGGATATTCAGATGGAATTGCCTTCTGGCAGTTTGTTCTGGGTAAAAGGAGCTAAAGACAGAGACTAGGGCTAGATAAATAGATTTGGGAGTCATTGGCACAGAGATGAAAGAACTGATGGAAGCTGATCAGATTACCAAGTAAGGGAGTACAAATAGAGACAAATCATCCTATAGAACCTTGGTACAAATACACAGGAGACTTGAGACTGGTCAGGGGGAGAAGAGGTGAACATGGAGAGCAGCATCAACAAAAACTCAAGAGATAAGAGAACACAGAAAAAAAGGGGGTCAACAATCTCAAACATGACAGAGATCAAGGAGACTGAGGACTAAGAAAAGGTAGAGGTAATTGATAGCTTTGGAAAAAGTAGTCTCAGATGAGTGATAATAAGAGGAAAGTGAGGAGATAAAATGGAGGCATTAGATGGCATGATAGTTGCAGTGATGGTGGTATCTACTAAGGCTAGTATCTAAAGAAGATTGGGTATGTTTGTAAGCAGCAGGGAGAAAACGAGTATATAGGAGAGATTGAAGATGGATGATAATGGAAGCAATCTGAATGAAAAGAGAAGGGGAAAAAAGGATTCGTGGATAAGAGAAGGGCCACTTCTTTATCAGAGACTAGATGGAGTTTTAAAAAAAAATGAGAAAGGCCTAACTTTTGGAATTGTGAGATAAGGAACAAATTTCTGTTAATAGCCTCATTTTTTTTGGTAAAATATGAAGGTGAGGGTGTGGACAGTAGTGGGAGATGCTCTTGGAGACTAAAGGAGGGGAAAAAGATGTGAAACAGTCTCAGGAGGAAAGGGATAGAAAATCAATGTACTGTTCAATCGTGTCTGACTATATAACCCTATGGGCTTTGTCCATAGGATTTTCTTGGAAAAGATAATTGAGTGATTTGCCATTTTTTTCTCCAGTGTTTCCATTTCACAGATAAGTAATTGAGCCAAACAGGGGTTAAGTTATTTGCCCAGTGTCACATATCTAATGTTAGAGACTAGATATGAATTAAGATTCTCTAATTTTATCACTTAATGGTCCAGAGAATCAATCAATGAGAAATAAAAGAACTGTTGGGTAAATCACTAAATTCAGCTATTTCATGAATTTACTCAACTTTAAAAAGAGAGGGTGGGGCAGCTAGGTGGCACAGTGAATAGAGCACCAGCCCTGAAGTCAGGAGGACCTGAGTTCAAATCTGGTCTCAGACACTTAACATTCCCTAGCTGTGTGACCCTGGGCAAGTCACTTAACTCCAATTGCCTCAGCAAAAAAAAAAAAAAAAAAAGAGGGTAGATTAAATTACTTAAAGTACAGAACAGCTTTAACTCAATGAGCCTAAAAGATGTTAAGCTTGCATTGTATTTCCTTTATCGGATTATTCTTTCTTGTAGATACGATTTCTCCTGAACAAAAAAATGATGTGTGGCAATAACTATACATATATTCGATTTCTTAAGTATTCTAACATAATTATCATGTAGTGGATATCCTGCTGTCTAGGGGAGGGGAGGGGAGTAGGGGGGAAAAACTTGTAACAGAAAGCTTTGTAAGGGTTAATGTTTAGGAATTACCCATACATATGTTTTGCAAATAAAAAGTATTAATAAAAAATAAATAAATAAAAAATAAAATAAAAAAAAAGAATGTTAAGCTTGAGGGTGGAAAGTCTCCTTTAAAAAATTTTTTTTGCACCCCCAGGGTCTTGCACTGATGGAGGAATAAAAGAAAGAACTGGAAGATAAGTCACTTATCTATTTCACAGGTTTCCTATCTTTAAAATGAAAAAGGAATTGGGGCAGCTAGATGGCGCAGTGGATACAGCACCGGACAAGGAACCGGAGTTCAAATCCGACCTCAGGCATTTAATACTTACTAGTAACGTGACCCTGGGCAAATTGCTTAACCCCCAATAGCCTAAACAAAAAAATAAAATGAAAGAGGAGAGGGTCGATTAGATTGCTTAAGGTTTAGGCCATCTTTAATTCCATGATCCAATCATCCCAATACAATAAAACTGTGACGTGAAGGCAAGGGCCTAACTGAGAATTTAAGGGATTAGTCGAGAAATTAGGGGGAATAATGGAGTTATCTAAGAATCGTGAGATCTGAAACATCCTGAAGAATTTGGATAGGATTAACCTCTAAGGAGAGGAGATGGTTTAATGAGTAGCAGCAACAGGGTTACTGAAGGGGAATTGAAGGGATACTCAAATTCCTACATTTTATTAGTCCTGGTTTTTTTTTACCAAGTAGAAAAAAGGTGGAGTGGATAAGACTTGGTTAACAGCCTAGGCTCATTACTCCTAAAGGAAAAGCAGACATCCAAATCCATTCTCCCTGCCTAGGCCTTGCTTTTGCAAACCTGCCACCTCTCTCAGGCCCAAATGCAAATACTACTGGAAGAACTTCTGATACTTTTAGTATACTCCCTCTCTTTTACAGATGGTGAAACTGAGGCCCACAGCCGGAGAAATAACTCGCCCAAGATTGGAACCCGTCTCCAGACTCCAACTAGCCCAAGCCACCCCGACGTCGCGCGTGCGCACTCCCTCTCGCTTACTCGGTGATGCGCTTGGCCAGCTCGGTGCAGGCAGCGGTGGAGTTGGCCGAGAAGACCCGGTATCCCGTACGGGCGGCGTTCATGGTTGGGAAGGTGGTTGGTCGGGCTCGAAGGGTGCGAAAGGTCGAGGACACGGACAGCGGGGGTAGCAGCAGCAGCTTCTTGGGCATCTTCCGGCCCGGCGCTGGCTGCGCGGGGAGGCAGGAAGAACTACTGAGGCCAAGGTCGAGGCCGCCTCCGCCCGGGGAGCAAACGCAGTGGGGGAAGGGGGCGAGGTCGGAACAGGAAGGGAGGAGTCTGGTGGTCTCCGTCCGAGCCCCCGGCAGTCTCGAAGATCTCCCACTGCCCTAAGTCCTAGTGACCGCCCGCCCCGCGGGCTCCAACTACTGGGAAAGAACTAGGCCCTGCCCCCTAGTAGAATCCGAGAGGCGCGGGCCAGAGCGTCATTCTCTCTCGCCTCAGACTCCTCCTCCGACGGGCGGTCCGAAGCGGTTTCTCCTTCGACTGTGGCAAGGGACTCATCGTTTCCACTTCCGGCCACCAGGGGGGACTCTATTTCTCGCAGCCTCTGGCGTCAGGCTAGGCAGTCCCATGCTTAACGCTTCTGCCCGCATCCAAGATGGCCGACGCTGAGGGCCGTGATATTTTAAAAACTGCAGTAGGCGAATTCCAAAACGATCAAAGTTCTTAGCTCCTATCTTGGGACACTTATTATTTAGAAGTAACTGGAGACAGAGAGGAGACCCAGAAACTCTCTTCAAGGCAGGACATCTATGGCTAAAGGATATGGGTTCCACGCTGCAGCCTCATACCGCTGTTTCTTGGCGCACGCGCGTTTGTTTGGTTGAAAGAGGGTGAGGTGATTGGCCGAACATCCTACGTTGAAGTGATAGACAAAAGTCCCCTGGGAAGGCTGTGATCCTCCACTAGCTATGTCAGTGTTATAATATGTGCTTTCATAGGAACTTAGATTTAGAATTGCAAGGGCCTTAGATCGGGGGTATGATGGTAAATGTTTAACATCCAGCTGGGGAAGGGAGCAAGGAAAGGTTAGAAGGATACACTTTTAAATTTAATCTGCATCATTAACATTTTCTCCATTGGATCAACAGAACAAATCAAGCATATCCTGATTTCCAAGGATTAAATGCTCACACTGAAAAATGTAACTTTCGGCCCCACTTTGCCCCAGCATACTTCTGCATTTGTCATCGAGTTCAATTTCCTCATTTAATAAATGGGGGTTCCTGGAAGTTAAGCGATTTACCTTCGGACATAAAAGTGAGCAGAATTTGACTCTGGGTGACCAAGGTGACACAACCCCTTGCATTGGTTTTCTACTCCTTTTTAGTCAGTCCAAAGCTTCCCTGGTTCTTTCACAAGCATAATAAAAATTTAGGTTTCAAAAACCCTTTTGAGATTTAGAAACTGATTTCTTTTTTTTTTTAATATTAAAACTTTTTTTATTTACAAAACATATGTATGGTTAACCCTTACAAAGCTTTCTGTTACAAATTTTTCCCCCAACTCCCCACCCTTCCCCTAGATGGCAGGATATCCACTACATGTTAATTATGTTAAAATACTTGACAAGTCGAATATATGTATGCATATTTCCACACTTACCATTGTTGTGCAAGAAAAATCGTATCTACAAGAAAAAAAATCAAAGAAAGGAAACACAATGCAAGCAAACATCAGTAGAGAGCATGAAAATGTTATGTTGTGGTCCATATTTCATATCCCTCTCTGGGTGTATATGGCTTTCTTCACTGAACAATTGGAACTGGTTTGAAACATTTCATTGTTGAAGAGAGTCACATCCTTCAGAATTGATCATCATATAGTATTGTTGTTACCGTGTATAATGTTCTCCTGGTTCTGCTCATTTCACTCAGCATCAGTCCATGCAAGTCTCTCTAGGCCTCTCTGAAATCATCCTGCTGGTTGAGAAATTGATTTCTTAATAGTTAAATAGTGTTCCAACTCCACAGATTAGAAAACTAACACAGAAAACTGAAGTGATTTGCCCAGGATCACAAAGCTCTAATATTGGACTGTGAAATTGAATTCATGTCTTCTGACTCCAAATTACACTTCCTCCCTCCCCACTCCCTGCTTTCTTTCATTCCTAGAATTCCCTTCTCTTCTAATCTGCAACTCCATTCAGGTCTTCTTAAACTTTTTCTGTTTGCCACATCTTTTTGCCAAAGAATTTTTATGTGATCCCAAGAATATAAGTATATAAAATAATATACAAATCAAACATTTACATATCATAATCATAAATCATAATTTACATATCATACAAATCTACATATCATAATTTACATATCATAATCATAATTTCTCAACTCCCACATTGTTAGGAGGCTTCCATATGGGGTCAAGAGTCAATTTAAGAAGCTGGGTTCTAGAAGTAACCTTTCTCAATCCCACAACTCTAGTGCCTTCCCTCTCATATTTTTTTTTTAATTTCCCTAATTAAATTTAGAGCTCCTTGAGGCAGAGGTTGTCTTTTGCCTGTTTTCTGCCTCATTGCTTAGCACTTGGCACTTACAAGACACTAAATGAATGTTTATTGATTGACCAACATCTTAGAATTCTTGGTTTTCTTCAAAACTCAGTTTAAGTGCCACCTTCCTCTACAAGCCTCAAAAAAGCTCCCAAAAGCCTAAACTTTGAGACAATGCCTCCCCATCCTCAAGTCAGAGCCCAACTTTAACAAAAAGTACAAAGTGAAAAAATAGGCTGAGAAAATAAATAATAAAAAGAATTTGACTATAAAAGGCTACTCTGGTGTTTGGAAAAGAATAACAAACTCAGAAGATAACAATGTAAAAACAGTTACAACCAAAACCTCAAAGAAAAATGCTAATTGGATCCAAGCCTGAGAATTAAAGGAAGAGACGAGTGGTAGACAAAAAAATTTGGAAAAAAATAAGTGATGTGAGAAAATTATGAAAAGAGAATTAACAGTTTGATAAAAGAAGCACACAAAAAATACCAAAGAGAATAATGTCTTAAAAAGACAGAAGTGGCCTAATGGTAACAGAGGTACAAAAATTCACTGAAGAAAAGAACTTTTTAAAAATAAAGCTTTTTACTTTCAAATTCCTTTGGGTCAGTCCACCACAGCACTCTGCCTTGTGGTGTCTTTCCCCTTTCCCTTTTCCTATCCCTACTCTTTTCCCTTCCCTCAAGCCATGTGCTTTCTCCCTTAGCTCCGTTATACTTCTCAACCCCACTTCTCCTTATAGCTAAATAACTCTTTTAGGGTGCTAAGTCCTTTCAGATAAGCCAGCTAAGGGCATGCCCCAACCTCATGGTGGATAATTGTGAGTTCCACTGAGAAACTTGTCTTCCATATGTTCTCCCAACTCTATTTCATATTTACCATTCCCAGGGTCTATTGTATACCTTCATTTTTTTCTGTAACCTCTTCCCTAAATAAATCTTCCTTTTGCCAAAGAGAATGGCCATTGTGAATTCTTCACATGACCAAACCCCAATTTTTGATGCCTGCCATCATTTAGTGACAAACTCCACATCATAGAACATATTACTATCCATTCCTGGTTTTTAACCCAGGTTTGCTTTTTTTGTTTTTTCATTCCTGCCTTTGCTTAATCCATCTTCCATTCCTTGAATGAACTCTCTCTCATTCCCCTACCAATATGGAAATTCTTCCTTTAAAGCCTAATTTAGGTGACAAATCCTTCAGAAGATACCTGAAATACCTTCACTAACCCATAGCTTTTTCATGAAAGTTATCAATCTCTTCTTAATTTTTTCAGAACATTTTGTTTTCTTTTGTCCTTATTATACTCTCCCATGTACCATAAGCATTTGTATAGGTATCCCATAATCCCACAAATTGTGTAATCTTAAGGTTTTGGCGTTAGGCAAATCAACTATGCTTTGGCTCATCTGCCATTCAGAGTTTACTCTGGGAAAAATCTCCAAATATAACTGACTAGTACTCCATTGATATGTGTAAGAGGAGCCCTCACTTCCCATACAACCACTTAAGGTAGCAATTCAACTAACAGATACAGGACAGCTTTGAATTAATTGAGACAGTAGCTTCAGCAAAATTGCTTGCTACAAAATAAATCCTCAAAAATCAACAGAATTTTTACATAATATCAATATCTATCTATATATATGTGTGTGTATATATATTCCAAATAACTCCAAAGTGCCCCAAATACTTGAGGATCAGCCTACCAAGGCTTCAATTAGAAAGTGCTCCTTTATATTCAGTGCTTCTGACTAGACTATTAGCATAATAAAAATGACTATTGGCTAAAGTAATTCATACTTTTACTGCTATACCATTTAAATTACCAAGGAGATACTTTATAGAACCTGATGAAATAATAACAGAATCTATTATGAAAAACAAAATGTCTAGAATAACAAGGAAAATGATGAAAAGACATTAGAGATGAAGTAGAAATAGCATTTCTGTTGAGGTTATGAAATGCAGACTCTCCCTATCAGACCACCAAAATGTTGAGGTTACTCACCAAAATGATGGGGTATGGGGTGATATCCCAAAAATGTATTGGTGTTATGGACTGGTGTCACGAGTTATCTCAAAAGAATTTGTAGGCTTAGACATCCTCCAAATCAAGGGGCAAAGATTTTATTGCATTGCTAAGAGCAGGCAAAGAAAAGGATTTCCTTAGGGGAATGTACAATTAACCTGGAGAAGGATGCTATTAAGGAGAGAGAAAGCAAAAAAGATCTAGGATCTATAGTATGAGCAGATCTTTTGTAGGGGAAATATAATCTTGAGAGTTTGACATGGTTTTCTGATTGTATGTAGTAACTGGAATTAAGATGATTTTATCAATGTAGAGAATTCAGCAAAGAATTTTACTAGAGACCTCCAATTGGGGTGGGGCTATAATAAAAATAAAGAACAATAGGCCTAGTCAAAATCAAAAAGGTCCACTAATGATCCTATCAGTGCTTTTCCCAGCTTGCCTCAAGGAGTAGCTGTGTTTCCATGTTGTTTATAGTGATTCAGGGTCTCTCTGTCAATGCCCATCTGAAACTGAATGGAAACTGAATCAGGACCTCATCTCTTCCAGATCACAAACTATATTATAAAGTCATCAAAACAATCTGGTATTGATTAAAAAAAAAAAAAAAGAATCAATAGAACAGACCAGAAAAGGGGGATTCAGAAACAATAGGACTCAGTTACCCAATTCTTGATAGAATGGAAAATATAAATTACCTAGGAAGACTCCTTACTTTTTTTTTTATAAAGCTTTTTATTTACAAAACATATGAGTGATTTTTCTACATTGACCTTTGCAAAAAACTTTTTTTTCCCCTCCTTCCCCCCACCCCCACCCCTAGATGACAGGTAATCTAATACATGCTAAATAGGATAAATTATATGACAAATACAATACATGTATACATATCTATACAGTTATCTTACTGCACAAGAAACATCAGATCTAGAAAGAGAAGAAGAAAAAACAACTTAAGAAGGAAAACAAAATGCATGGAAATATTCACAGAAAGCGTTAAAATGCTGTGTTGGGTTCACACTCAGTTCCCACCGGCCTCTCTCTGGATGTATATCTATGTATAGCAGTATATCTGTAGTAGTATGTAGTATATCTGACTATCTTCATCGATGAACAACTGGTTTGAATCACATCATTGCTGAAGAGAACCATGTCCATCAAAATTGATCATCATATAGTCTTGTTGCTGTGTATAATGTTCTCCTGGTTCTGCTGATTTCACTCAGCATCAGTTCATACAAGTCTCTCCAGGCCTCTCTGAAATCATCCTGCTGGTCGTTTCTCACAGAACAATAATATATCACATTCATATACCATAATTTATTCAGCCATTCTCCAATTGAAGGGCATCCATTCAGTTTCCAGTTTGTAGCCACTACAAAAAGGGCTGCCACAAACATTTTTGCACACGTGGGTCCTTTTCCCTCCTTTAAAATCTCTTTGGGATATAGGCCCAGTAGAAACAGTGCTGGGTCAAATGGTATGCACAGTTTGATAACTTTTTGAGCATAGTTCCAAATTGCTCTCCAGGAAGACTCCTTACTTGACAAAAACTACTAGAAAAATTGTAAAGTAGTCTGGTAGAAATTAGGCTTAGACCAACTCCTTAATTGTATTCCCCAATACATTAATGTTTTTAAAAATGTTTAAAAATTGGAGTATATGGATTGCTAAGGGGAGGATTAACACCTCTCTCTGGTTTGAGAATTTGCTAAGGCCTTTTCAGGGCTGCTTATCTATCATTGGTATCCAATAAATCACCCAACAGCTCTGAAAAGTTGTAGCATGTGTAATGGCCATACTTGTAAAACCATCTCAGTGACAGGCTAATCCAGATTGATGGTAACCAAAAGGTCTGAAACCCATGGGTAAGTTAGGGTGATGTCTACTCCAAGCTTGTGAAGATTTTTTCTCCTCTCCTAAAGAAAGGTTAAATGAGAAAAATGTGTTCCAAGAGTCATGAAAGCGACTGAGGTAGGTACTGTGGAGAACTTAGAGCTCAGTCAGATACTGAAGATGACAGGATGGTCATCTACTGCCAGACTTTTTGAGTTTTGTCTTGCTCTGGGAGAATGAAGCTAACAACTCTATGCAACTCTGCCTCACTTAAATCTAATTCACTCAGGAGTCAAGACATCCCCTATGATGTCATTGGTCCTTTTTGAAAACAAAGGACAGACAACAAAATTAAAAGAGAAACAGATCATACACAACTCAGGTATTGGTAGGAGATAGATGCTTAAACAAGAGACAAGCAATTTTGAAAGAAAAAAAAAGATAATTACTTGAAACTGAAAAACTGAATAGACAAAATTAGGATAAGGGAAGGGGTCAAATGGGAAAAAAAATCTTTGTGTCAGGTGTCTCTGATAAGGATTTAGCTTCATAGTCCTACCATCAGGAGTGATTGTCTAGTTTGAAATCCAAGTTATATCAAACCCCTTGAGAACCAATCTCTATAAGGATCTCCAACAGTCTCACTTTGTCATGTCCTGTCAGAAATCCCACTCATGTACCTGAGGTTAAATTTTCCTTTTAAAATCTACTTATGGGCTATCCCATGGCAGTTGCCCTCCTTTGGGTCAGTCCACCACAACACTCTGCCTTATGGTATCTTTCTCCTAAACCCCCATGCCAAGTGGTATCTCCCCAAACACCACTATGCTTCTCATATCCACTTGTCCTCCTTACACCTAACTCTTTTAGGGTACTAAGTCCCTTTCAGGATTTCATGTACCAGCTAAGGATATGCTCCAACCTCATGAGATGCTCCTTTTCTACTAGGTAATTGTGAGTTCCACTGAGGAACTTATCTTTCATATGCTCTGCCACTCTATTTCATATTTACCATTCCTGATGTTTATGTATCCCTTCATTTTATCTGTAACCTATTCCCCTAAATAAATTTACCTTTTGCAAAAGAGAATGGCCATTATGAATTCTTCATATAACTGAACTCCAACTTTTGGTGCATATCATCATCTGGTGTCTATATCACCCACATCAAATAGTCAAATAATATGAATAAGCATTAGCACACTAATATATTGTTGGTAGAGCTATGAAATAGTGCAATCCTTTTTCAAAACAATTTGAAATTATGCAAATAAAGTGACTTAACATGTCAATACCCTTTGAACCAGCGCCTCCATTACTGAGCTTATAATCCAAAGACTCCATCAATAAGAGGAAAGTGCACATATACTCTAAAATATTTTTAGCAGCATTTTTTTTTTGTGGCAACTAAGAATTGGAAACAAAGTAGATCAAAGAAAATCAGTTGGGGAATGATGAAGTAAATTATGGTATGGGGGCAGCTAAATGGCACAGTGAATAGAGCACCAGCCCTGAAGTCAGAAGGACCTGAGTTCAAATTTGGCCTCATACACTTAATACTTATTAGATGTGTGACCTTGGGCAAGTCGTTTAACCCCAATTGCCTCGGGGGAAAAATAAATCATGGTATACTACAATCTGGGACAAATGTTGGAGGGGATGTGGGAAAACTGGGACACTGATACATTGTTGGTGGAACTGTGAACGGATCCAGCCATTCTGGAGAGCAATTTGGAGCTATGCTCAGAAAGCTATCAAATTGTGCATACCCTTTGACCCAGCAGTGTTTCTATTGGGCTTATATCCCAAAGAGATCTTAAAGGAAGGAAAGGGACCCACATGTGCAAGAATGTTTGTGGCAGCCCTTTTTGTAGTGGCTAGAAACTGGAAACTGAATGGATGCTCATCAATTGGAGAATGGCTGAATAAGTTATAGTATATGAATACTATGGAATATTATTGTTCTGTAAGGACAGCAGGTTGATTTCAGAGGCCTGGAGAGACTTGCATGAACTGATGCTGAGCAAAATGAGCAGAACCAGGAGATCATTATACACAGCAACAACAATACTATATGATGATCAATTCTGATGGACATGGCTCTCTGCAACAATGAAATGTTTCAAACCAGTTCCAATTGTTTAGTAAAGAAGGCAATATACACCCAGAGAGAGGGATATGAGATATGGACTACAACATATCATTTTCATGCTCTATATCGATGATTGCTTGCATTGGGTTTCCCGTTTTCAGATTTTTTTGTTCATGTAGACACAATTGTTCTTGCACAGCAAGATAAGTATGGAAACATGTATACATATATTCGACTTGTCAAATATTTTAATATAATTAACATGTAGTGAACTTCCTGCCATCTAGGGGAGGGGAGGGGAATAGGAGGGAAAATTTGTAACGGAAAGCTTTGTAAGGGTTAATGTTGAAGAACTACCCATACATATGTTATGCAAATAAAAAGCTTTAATAAAAAAAAAAAGAAAGAAATGATATATGTAATGAATTCAGAGAAGCATAGGAAGATATATATGAAATGATGTAGAATAAAGTAAGCAAAGCCAAGAAAACAATGTATACAACTACAACAATTAAATGGAAAAAACAACTACACAGATTAAAAAAAAAAAAGCAAATATAACAAAGGTATAAAGTTCCATCAGGACTTGAATGAGAAGATATGAGAGGATAACCTCAACCTACCCCTTTGCAGATGTAGGAGGACCACAGGTTTTTCATATTATACATATTTTCAGACTTTTTTCATGTATTGATTAGTTTTATTAGTTTTTACAACTATTAGTTGCATTAATTTTTCCTCTAAAAATTATTATTTGTTATATAAAATGGCTCTCTGGGAAGAAGAGGAAAGGTAACTCGGATAATATGATGATTTAAGTAACAGAAAATATCAAAAAACTTATTTAAAAGACAAGGAAGCCAACTATGAGATTTGATTGGTTCAGGGGTTAAGACCCAAGTCATTGGCTTTCTGGCCATTTAAGATGTAAATGAAGCCATCTATGAGATATCAGTGCCCCTTTCAGTTGACAAATGTGCCAATGCTGTATTAGTCACCATACCTAATATACCCTACTAAGCAGACATTATTTTTGTATGGAGGGAAGATGTCTACCAACCCTAGTGCTATATCATTGCTGAATAATATCCTTTAATGCCATGGCTAAGTAATCTCCTTTTGTTGACTAGTAGGTATTCTATATGTGTCTTTTTTTATATTCTAGAATTGAATAACCAGATTGGCCTGAATAAAGCCCAACCTAAAACTCCCAATAAACTTATCAAAACATTAATCTTTGCAAAAACTTGTGTTCCAATCCCCCCCCCTTTCCTCTACCCCTAGATGACAAGTAATCCAATATATGTTAAATGTGATAAAAATATATATATATTAAATCCAATTTATGCATATATATATATTTTTTAATTTTTTATTAATACCTTTTATTTGCAAAACACATGTATGGGTAATTCCTAAACATTAACCCTTACAAAGCTTTCTGTTACAAATTTTTCCCCCCTACTCCCCACCCCTCCCCTAGATGGCAGGATATCCACTACATGATAATTATGTTAGAATACTTAAGAAATCAAATATATGTATAGTTATTGCATAATTTTTTGTGCAGGAGAAATCGTATCTACAAGAAAGAATAATCTGATAAAGGAAACACAATGCAAGCAAACCTCAATAGAGAACATGAAAATGTTATGTTGTGGTCCACATTTCACATCCCTCTCTCTGGGTGTATATGGCTCTCTTCACCGAACAATTGGAACTGGTTTGAAGCATTTCATTGTTGAAGAGAGTGATGTCCATTAGAACTGATCCTCATATAGTATTGTTGTTGCCGTATATAATGATCTCCTGGTTCTGCTCATTTCACTCAGCATCAGTCCCTGCAAGTCTCTCCAGGCCTCTCTGAAATCGTCCTGCTGGTCGTTTCTTACAGAACAATAATATTCCATAACGTTCATATACCATAATTTATTCAGCCACTCTCCAATTGATGGGCATCCATTCAGTTTCCAGTTTCTAGCCACTACAAAAAGAGCTGCCACAAACATTCTTGCACATGTGGGGCCCTTTCCTTCTCTTATGATTTCTTTGGGATATAAGCCCAATAGAAACACTGCTGGGTCAAAGGGTATATGCATACATATTTATACAATTAATCTTGCTGCACAAGAAAAATCAAATCAAAAAGGAAAAAAATGAGCAAGAAAATAAAATGCAAGCAAACAACAACAAAAAGAGTGAAAATGCTATGTTATGATCCACACTCAGTTCCCACAGTCTCTCTCTGGGTATAGATAGTTTTCTTCATCACAAGATCATTGGAAATGACCTGAATCATCTCATTGTTGAAAGGAGCCATGTCTATCAGAATTGATTGTTGTATAATCATATTATTACCTTGTTTAATGATCTGTTAGTTCTATTCATTTCACTTAGCATCAGTTCATGTAAATCTCTCCAGGCTTCTCTGAAATCATCCTACTGATCGTTTCTTATAGAACAATAATATTCCATTACAATCACATAGGATAACTTATTCAGCCATTTTCCAACTGATGGGCATCCATTCAGTTTCCAGTTTCTTGCCACTACAAAAAAGGGCTGCCACAAACCTTTTTGCACATGTGGGTCCTTTTCCCTTCTTCTTTTTTTTTTTTTTTTGCTTTTTGCTAAGGCAATTGAGGTTAAGTGACTTGCCCAGGGTCACACAGCTAGGAAGTGTCTGAGACCAGATTTGAACTCAGGTCCTCCTGACTTCAGGGCTGGTGCTCTGTCCACTGCTCCACCTAGCTGCCCTTTTCTTTCTTTTCTTTTTTTTTTTCCTTTTCCCTTCTTTAAGATCTCTTTGGTGAGGCAGCTAGGTGTCGAAGTGGATAGAGCACCAGCCCTGAAGTCAGGAAGACCTGAGTTCAAATCTGGTCTCAGACACTTAACAATTCCTAGCTGTGTGACTCTGGGCAAGTCACTTAACCCCAATTGCCTCAGCAAAAAAAAAAAAAAAATCTCTTTGGGAAATAAACCCCAGTAGAAACACTGCTGGATCAAAGGGTATGTACATTTTGATAGCCTTTTAGGCATAGTTCCAAATTGCTCTCCAGAATGGTTGGATCAGTTTGCAATTCCACCAACAATGTATTAGTTGTCCCAATTTTTACATATCCCCTCCAACATTCATCCTTATCTTTTTCTGTCATCTTAGCCAATCTGAGAGGTATGTAGGCACTTCAAAATTTTGTTGATATTGACTAGTACCAATCTTTTCTCCTTTTATAGTGAACACAAAGGATCAAAGACTCTACTATTGCTGCCTTTTAGGCTTTCTTACCATTTGTTTCAGAGAACCTATTTCCTTCTGTACTTCTATATTAAGTAAATGATAATATAAAAACAGCTATTTACTACCATTGAAAATAAATGATGTCTTTTGTGTATATTGTTTATATCCCTTTCCTGAGAGCCCTTCCTTATGCCCAAGAGCAAAAAAGAGGAAAAAAAAAAACAATGTATCAACACTATATAATCCATCAATGAAGTCAGACATTACATGCCTTGCTATATGCTTCCATTATCCAGCTTCTTCACAGAAAGGAAAGGTATCCATTTTTAGACCCTTTTATGGGTGCCAAGTTCATCCATTATAATTTAGTGTTGGAATTCAAAGGAGACCCCAAAAAGGTTGGAGTTCCAGACTGGTATCACAAGGTAACTCAAAAGTATTTGCAGGCTCGAGCCTATCTTCAAATCAGGGGACAAAATTTATTATAATTGTAAGACCAGTTGAAGCAGGCTAAGTTTCAAAGGAATTTAGCAAAAATCCAGAAGCAAGAAGATAATTTTGTAGGAAAGAAAAACAAAGATCAAGTTCAAGTCACAGATATACTAATTTTTTTTATTAAAGCTTTTTATTTGTATAACATATGTATGGGTAGTTCCCCAACATTGATCTTTACAAAGCTTTCCATTACAAATTTTACCCCCAGTCCCCTCCCCTCCCCTAGATGGCAGGAAGTCCACTACATGTTAATAATGTTGAAATGCTTGAGAAGTTATGCAAGAAAAATCCTATCTACAAGAAAAAAAAAGAATCAGAGAAAGGCAACACAATGCAAGCAAGTGTCAATAGAGATCATGAAAATGTTACGTTGTGGTCCATATTTCATTTCCCTCTCTCTGGGTGTATATGGTTTTCTTCAGTGAACAATTGGAACTGATTTGAGACAATTCTTTGTTGCAGAGAGCCATGTCCATCAGAATTGATCATCATGTAATACTGTTGTTGCTGTGTATGATGATCTCCTGGTTCTGCTCGTTTCACTCAGCATCAGTTCATGCAAGTCTCTCCAGGCCTCTCTGAAATCGTCCTGCTGGTCGTTTCTTACAGAGCAATAATATTCCATAACATTCATATACCATAATTTATTCAGCCACTCTCCAATTGATGGGCATCCCTTCAGTTTCCAGTTTCTAGCCACCACAAAAAGGGCCTGCCACAAACATTCTTGCACATGTGGGGCCCTTTCCCTCCTCTAAGATCTCTTTGGGATATAGGCCCAGTAGAAACACTGCTGGGTCAAAGGGTATGCACAGTTTGACAACTTTTTGGGCATAGTTCCAAATTGCTCTCCAGAATGGTTGGATCCGTTCACAGTTCCACCAACAATGTATCAGTGTCCCAGTTTCCCCACATCCCCTCCAACATTCCAGATATACTAATTTTATGGCTTAAGAGGTACAATTGAGGATTAGGGTGCACCCATTATTGAATTCTTGAAGAGTATTGAATACAGATGGAACAGTTCCCATCATTGAATTCTAAGGTTTATTTACCAACAGATTGTTCTCTGATAGTCAGCACTGTTTGTGGCATTCCCTGGCCCAGGTCTCAGAATCAGGTATCTGGTTGAACAAGAAGTTGGAAGTTCATGGCCTGAAGCCTAGAAGAGACAAAGCTCACAAAAAAGATTGAATAACAGTTGGCATGGAAACATGAGTAACAGACAATACAAATAGATGTTATTTCCACACTAATAACAAATGAATAAAATGAACTCTTTCATTGATGTTACATAAAATATGCCATTAAATTACATCCCTCTAAGAAAACTGCACTAAAATTCTCCTTTCTAAACCATACAGAAGATGTTTCAAATTTTGTTTCAATAATCAATAGAATAACAGTTATATCCCATATTAAAACTATTTATAGTCATACGAAAAGGTGCTCCAAATCACTATTGATCAGAGAAATGCAAATTAAGACAGCTCTGAGGTACTACTACACACCTGTCAGATTAGCTGTAATGACACGAAAGGGTAATGACAAGTGTTGTAGGGGATGTGAGAAAGCTGTGACACTGATGCATTGTCGGTGGAACTGTGAATGGATCCAGCCATTCTGGAGAGCAATTTGGAACTATGCTCAAAAAGTTATCAAATTGTGCATACCCTTTGACCCAGCAGTGTTTCTATTGGGTTTATATCCCAAAGAAATCATAAAAGAAGGAAAGGGCCCCACATGTGCAAGAATGTTTGTGGCAACCCTTTTTGTAGTGGCTAGAAACTGAAAACTGAATGGATGCCCATCAATTGGAGAGTGGCTGAATAAATTATGGTATATGAATGTTATGGAATATTATTGTTCTGTAAGAAACGACCAGCAGGATGATTTCAGAGAGGCCTGGAGAGACTTGCATGGACTGATGCTGAGTGAGATGAGCAGAACCAGGAGATCATTATACACGGCAACAACAATGCTATATGAGGATCAGTTCTAAGGGACATGACTCTCTTCAACAATGAAATGTTTCAAACCAGTTCCAAGTGTTCAGTGAAGAAAGCCATATACACCCAGAGAGAGGAATATGAAATGTGGACCACAACATAACATTTCCATGCTCTCTATTGATGTTTGCTTGCATTGTGTTTCCTTTATCTGATAATTCTTTCTTGTAGATACGATTTCTCTTGCACAAAAATGATAAGTGTGGAAATAAATATACATATATTTGATCTGTCAAGTATTTTAACATAATTAACATGTAGTGGATATCCTGCCATCTAGGGGAGGGGTGGGGAGTAGGGGGGAAAATTTGTAACAGAAAGCTTTGTAAGGGTTAATGTTGAATTTCATATGGGTATGTATTTAGTAACAGGCAGATGACTAGGACAAATACTCATTTAATGCCAATTATTTAGGATACAATGACTACATATTTTCAAACTGAAAATGGCAAGATCTTACATACTTACCTTATGCTCATGACTTCTATTGACCACTCTGATTATAGAAATTTGCTATGAGAGGAAAAAGTGAAGACACCAATATAATAGTGATGAAGGATGAGAAAGTTGCAATTCATGAAAAACTCTAAGGCTGCCCAGCCTTGGGAGTGCAACAAAAAATGCTGGCCATCTGAGAAACCCTAAGCCTCCTTGATCTAGTCAGTAAGCTATAGAATTCAATGATGAGAACTATCCTACCCCTATCACTCCTCAATTGTACCTCTAAGCCATAATACTAGCATATCAACTTTTCTCTTTCCTATAAATTTTTCCTATAAAATTGTCTTCTTTTTTTCTGCTTCTTTGCTAAATTCCCTTGGAAATTAGCCAGATGTCAAGCAATGTAATATTTTCTCACTTTTGGCTCTTTGCTAGATTCCCTTGGAACTTTAGCCACACCAACTTAGGGACCTTAATATTGCTGGGGTATCTTCTGTCTTAATAGCATCAAAACAGGTCCTTCAGACTTCAGCCTGAGAGTATATATATAACAGGATAAAGCATCCTTAGCTGATTTCACAGCTGACAACCAATTATGCAGCAACAATTCCACCTTATAGACAGACTCAGGAATAATTAGGTGTGAATGAGATGGATTGGATGAAGAATTTCTCAGTATTGAAACTGGGCCTGGGTCACATGATCACTATACCTAGTGAGGAAAGGTGAGGTCTTGGGGCTCAGGTTTCAGGAAGTCACATGATCCCATTCCCAGTCCTAGACCCTATGTTGCAGGGAGTCAAGTAATCTTTAAAGGTCAGGCCCTCAAGTCACGCCCATGGGAAGTGACATGACAGACAACATCGGTGACCATTCTTTTAGTCCATCCAATGAAAAGCTCGGGTCTTTTGCTTTTAAACCTTGGACAAGGCAGAAACAGGCAGGTTCCAGGAGCACATGGCTGGAGCTGGGATGGCTCCCAGGTGTGTGTCTGGGCCTCTCCTTATAAGGATTAAATAAATACTTTCTTTTTGTACCTGAAAATGTCTCTGATTAGTTAATTTGAGAAAGGGGGTCTTGTACCCATCCCACAAAGGTGGGAAACAAAGAAATAGAACTGGGAAACTGAGTCAGAAAGATCTGACCTTGAGCAGAGGCTAAGGTTTGTCCTCTCAGCTCTTGCTCAAATAGATGTCCACTTGTGACAGTTCAGGATAGCATATCTTTGATGGCATTTCTCTCAAATGGTGGTTACTGACCTAATGATCCATCAGGCAATTTATACCCAAATTCAAAACTCAAGAATATCAATTACAGTCCCAAGAAATTTTTATCTCTAATACCAAATTCTACTAATCACAGTTTAAGGTTAGATACATTATATTTACTCCCATGAAGTTGCAATAAACAAGCTTATAGATTCTTAGTATGTGGGACAGCAACCCTTATCCAAATTAAAATCAGAGACTCCCAAGATAAAAAGCAAAAAGAATTTATTATGATTTTACAAGAAAGGGCACATTCTAACAGACAAGGTGTAGAGGAGTGCAAACTGCAAACTGCAAAATACAAAAGTACATAGAACTAACTCAGAAGATCCCCTCATCCTGGTCCTTCTTCCCATTGGCTGGGAGTCTGAACTCCCATTCTGAACTCAGAAATCTGCTCCAGAAACAAGAAATACTAGCCAATGACACACTCTTTACCATATTAGAAACTTACTTCTTCTTCTTTTTTTTTTTTTCTTTTTGCTGAGGCAGTTGGGGTTAAGTGACTTGCCCAGGGTCACACAGCTAGGGAATGTTAAGTGTCTGAGACCAGATTTGAACTCAGGTACTCCTGACTTCAGGGCTGGTGCTCTATCCACTGCACCACCTAGCTGCCCCCAGGAACTTACTTCTAATGAAAAGGTCAGGGGGGACAGGAAGAGAAAGTAAGTTTATCTAAGATTATTGAACACTTGTGGCTTTTGGCTATAGCACAACTTGTTATTACAAATTAAGGCATGGGTCAAGGCCAATTTTTTTTTCCTGAGGCAATTGGGATTAAGTGACTTAATCAGGGTCACACAGCTGGCAAGTGTTAAGTGTCTGAGGCCAGATTTGAACTCAGGTCCTCCTGACTTCAGGTCTGGAGCTCTATCCATGAGGCCACATTCTTACAAGTAAACACATTCCTTGTTTGGGAGTTATACATCCCAAACAAACTCATTTCTCAGAGCTGATGATTTACCTACATTGATGGTTTAAAGAAAACTGATAAGCTTCCAAATTAAGGGAAGTTGACAGAGACCTCAGAGAAGAGGCTGAGCTTGCTGTTGTCCATCCCAACTATTAGCTTCCATGGGCTGTATTGTTGTTTTATACTTCGCCCCACTCTGAAAAAGGGGAAAAGGGTGCTGCATACCCTCATACTTGAAGACAAACCAATAAGGCTTTTACCTCATCCCTCTTGTTCCACACACAGTAATTAGCAATTTTAGGTTTAACATAATGACAATAATTCCAAATAATTTAGTTAACAATCTTAGAGTTTTCATAAGTAATAGCCAAATAGTCTAAGCTATAATTTCCTCTTAATTTTCTAGCAAAGGTAGAAATACCTAGTTTCCTAAATTACATTTATGAAATAAACTTTCACTTTCTTTTAGTTCAGTTTATTCTGTCCCCAAACTGTTGCAGCTTTGGAAGTTCTCAAGGAAGATTACAGCTTCCCCCTCCCCCCCTTCCCTTCCCTTAAATAAGTTTCCCTTTTGTTTTTGTTTTATTAAAGCTTTTTATTTGCAAAACATTAGTACGGGTAGTTCTTCAACATTGACCCTTACAAAACTGTCCATCACAATTTTTTTCCCCCTAGTCTCCTCCCCTCCCCTAGATGGCAGGAAGTCCATTACATGTTAATTATGTTAAAATATTTGACAAGTCGAATATATGTATACATATTTCAATACTTATCTTGCTGTGCAAGAAAAATTTTATCTACAAGAAAAAAAAATCCAAAAAAGGAAACACAATGCAAGCAAACTTCAATAGAGAGCATGAAAATGTTATGTTGTGGTCCACAACTCATGTCCCTCTCTCTGGGTGTATATGGCTTTCTTCACTGAACAATTGGAAGTGGTTTGAAACATTTCATTGTTGAAGAGAGCCATGTCCATCAGAATTGATCATCATATAGTATTGTCCCTTTTGTTTTGAAGAGAAAACAAGGCAATTCTTAAAATTTAGATAGAACAGAATTTATCACAAAAATGAATAGGAGTCCTAATTTATAATCAGGTTTCCAATTTTAATATACACACCACTTTAAAAAGTTACTTAAAAATTGACTTTAGTTTATAAGATTCTCTAAATTCTAATTAAATGTTCTAATCAAACTGAATTACCGTTTGGTTATTTTCCAATTCACCCAGTTTTTACTGACAGGGCTTGAAAAGCAGCAGCAAACTGCTTCTGTTTTCCTAAAATTCTCAAACTCTTAAATCTTCTTTTGACATTAGAGCAAATAGATTACAACTTACATATCCCTTTCGTGGGTTTTGATTAAAACTCCTTTAAAACTGCTTTTACTGTCATATCTCAAATAACAAATTTCACTGAATTGAATATATTTTCTTTCTCTCTCACCCATTCATTTATGTATCCCTTCTGTAGTCAAGGAAAGAGAGAAGGGGGAAGGAAGAGAAAGAAACTCTCTTTCCATTATGCACTATTGTCCTAGTCCTGAGGATCCCAAGCATGGTAACCTTAATTTAGTTGAATTTTTTTTCCAAGTTACTTTTACACACATACACATACACACACAAATCACATTTATCTCAACATTGGTGTTGTATGTTGGTCACATCTAAAAACCCATATAAAGTTATCAAATGAAGCAATTATATCGATAAAACAGATGGTATTCATATAGCATTTGCTTTATGCTAAACACTTTTGCAATCATGTGATCTTCACAATAATTTGCCATAAATTACATAGCTAATATATTTCTGTAACTGAAACAGAGAATGGGGGGGTAGGGAAAGAAGGGTTACCAAATACAGTGGCTGACTGGCTTTCCCAGCATGCTTGGTGCTGCCAGGGGCACCTAGAGTCTTCCCAGATAGTTGATGGACAGAAACTGCTGAAGGCTGGGATGGCTGGTGTTAAAATCTCCCTCTGATGGTAGTTTAAGGTGGTAGGGATTAGGGAATGCTGATCATGGAGCCTGACTTCCACTGCACCCCCCACCTCCCCATGCTGGGTGCTTGGACAAGGTATGGCAGTCCCCACTCTTGTTGCTTCCCTCATTTCTATAAGTGAGGCAGAATTTGAGTTTCTCTACAGTTCTTCAGCATTCTCATTTCTTAATCTGATCTGAGATGAAAGGGGCTAATAGAGGAACATGGGTTATATCAATTTAGCAATCCCCACAACTCAGGACTCCTGGGAATGGAACATGTTGAGTGATCAGGATTGTGGAGAGGGTCCCTTAATACCTTCTGGGGTGCTAGCTTAGCCTTTACGTGAAGTGAACCATATTTTCCTTTCCCAATGGAGCAGAAGAGGACTTCAGACAAAATAGGAAGGATTAGAAGAAAGTTGCTATTTCTTAAAATTCCTAAATGATTGCACTTAAAACCTTGAGAATATGCTAAGATATTATTTTAGCAGTTATATAATTTTAATTATCTAACTTTATTTCTGTAAACCCCAGCTTGGCCAGAACTTGGTCAGTCAGGCTTTTCCCTTTTTAAGGTGGAAGTCAAGGATGTTAAAAAAATCTTTCCCAATGTTCTAACTACAACACAGAAGTTGTTTTCTTGCTGGCTGCATTTTAAATCTTTCTAGGTAACAAAATCTAGCTCACAGAACAAACATGATACAGACAGTCTGCACAGAGATTCAGACATAGACAAAAATGACATGAAAGCGGACTGTTCCATCTTTGCCACGAGCCTTAAAATTCTTAGTCCTATAGTGCCTTTCCTCCTCTGGCATCCCAGGGAGACTGAAGAGATAGAAAAAGTTCCTTAATCAAGAAGGAATTTTGCCAAGAAATGGCAAGAAATTCCAAGTCTAGGCACCCCTGCTCAAGGAAAGTTTGTAGAATGCAGAGCTCCCAATGATCCAGACAAGCCTTCCTAGGTACTTGGGGAGTCCCAGCTATAGGATCAAGGGAAAAAAGAATGGGGGGCTTATCTTGACAAGGATGGGTGAAGCCAGGGGAGACCATACTCTCCCTACATAGGCTACCAAATGTTGGGGTTCAAAGGAGACCCCAAAAAGGTTGGGGTCCCAGATTGGTGTCACAAGGTATCTCAAAAGAATTTGCAGTCTCCCATCTTCAAGTCAAGGGGCAGAGTTTATTATAATTGTAACACCATTTGAAGCAGCCTAAGTTCTTCTACTTTTTTTTTTTTGGCTTTTTGCTGAGGCAATTGGGATTAAGTGACTTGCCCAGGGTCACACAGCTAGGGAATGTTAAGTGTCTGAGACCAGATTTGAACTCAGGTCCTCCTGACTAAAGGGCTGGTGCTCTATCCACTGCACCACCTAGCTGCCCCAGCAGGCTAAGTTCTAAAGGAATTTAGCAAAGAACCAGAAGCAAGAAGATAATTTTATAGGAAAGAGAAACAAAGCTCAGGTTCAGGTCACTGATTTTATGGCTAATTTTATGGCTTAGAGGTACAATTGAGGAGTGGTAGAGTTGGGGTTGCACCCATTATTGAATTCTTGAAGAGTATTGAATAGAGATAGAACAGCTCCTGTCATTGAATTCTATGGCTTCCTGACCAACAGATTATTCTCTGACTCAGCATTGTTGCACTCCAGGTAGCCTTAAGGTTTCTCACATTTTCCCTATTAGCTGCACCTCTTCAATAGCATTCAGTTTTGGTTCCTTTGAAGCAACCTCTCTTTGCTACTTCCCCTCAGCAGGTTTCAGGTTAGGTAACTAGGAAAGTGGTTACTTCTGCTTTCAGAGTATTAGGAAAACAAAATGCAAGCAAACATCAACAGAGAGTGTGAAAATGCTACGCTGTGGTCTGGACTCAGATCCCTCAGGCCTCTCTCTGGATGTATATGACTTTCTTCATCACTGAACAATAGGAACTGGTTTGAAACATTTCATTGTTGCAGAGAGCCATGTCCTTCAGAATTGATCATCATATATTCTTGTTGTTGCTGTGTATAATGATCTCCTGGTTCTGCTCGTTTCACTCAGCATCAGTTCATGCAAGTCTCTCCAGGCCTCTCTGAAATCGTCCTGCTGCCCGTTTCTTACAGAACAATAATATTCCATAACATTCATATACCATAATTTATTCAGCCACTCTCCGATTGATGGGCATCCATTCAGTTTCCAGTTTCTAGCCACTACAAAAAGGGCTGCCACAAACATTCTTGCACATGTGGGGCCCTTTCCTTCTTTTATGATTTCTTTGGGATATAAGCCCAATAGAAACACTGCTGGGTCAAAGGGTGTGCACAGTTTGATAACTTTCTGGGCATAGCTCCAAATTGCTCTCCAGAATGGTTGGATCCATTCACAGTTCCACCAACAATGTATCAGTGTCCCAGTTTTCCCACATCCCCTCCAACATTCATCATTATCTTTTCCTGTTATCTTAGCCAATCTGACAGGTGTGTAGTGGTGCTTCAGAGTTCAGACACCTTCTCTCACAAGCCTCCACTGATGAATACTTTTAATACTTTGAATCTGGAAGACCCAACTCAAAATAAAGGCATTTATTTATTAAAATGGTGTAATAATAATAATAGTTAAAAACTTCCCTCTTCTAAGTGAGATACACTTGTCTATAAATACACATAGTTTCTGTAGGAAGAGTGAACACAGACTTAAGAATATAATGGGAGCTAGGCAAACATGTAGGAAACAAATGTGGCCAAGACTACTCTGGCCTTTGGTACTGCAAGGCGCCATGTACTTCCTCTTCTTGTAGTATCCTCATATTGCCCTGTCCTGGGTGAAGCATCTCTGACAGATGCCTCACTGAGATGGGATTGCTGGATCTTCTTCTTTTTATAAAATGGATCTTACCAGCTGAGGCTAATTCTATTTTGAATAAGAGCTCAGCTGTAACTTTGAAATACAAACTCAAGACTACAGAGAAACCTAAAAAGAAAAACTTCTTTGACCTCAGAAAGGACTGCGTGGATAATGTATTGTCAACATTCTAATGGAGAACAAAGAAGTGTCCCTTTAGCATCTTAATGTCTTCAAAGAGCACTGAGGAAGATCTAGATGTGGAAGATCTGACTATTCTGAAAGTTTTAAGAGGGAAAAGAAGGTAAAAGGAGAAAAATGATAGTAAAGAAAGGAGGAATAAGAAGTAGAACTGGCTATTTCTCATAATTGGAGTGTATTAGAAGAAGAGTATTCAAGCAGAAAGAAATCAGGAAGTAGGCATCAGATAAATTTTTTCTTGAAATGGATAAGAGAGTTGAAAACACATAGTTTGGTGTAGAAATGCATAAATAGGGAAACAAGTGGGCACATGTCTTAGTGTTGAAATTGGGAACGGGATCCAAAAGTTTGGGGTCATAGACTGGTGTCAGGAGATGTCAAAAGAATTTGCAGGTTTGAACCCATCTCCTTAGCCACGGGGCAAAGTTTATTGTAATTGTAATGCTATTACAAATGGACTGAATTCTAAAAGAATTCAGCAGAGAAACTGAAAGCAAGGAGACACATTATTTAGCTTTCTATCATTGACATACTAATTTTATGGCTCAGGAGTGGTCTCTGGAATTTGGTTATCACTGAAAAGATTATCACTATTGTCTCAGGAGTTTGGTCCCTGAGACTATCCTGAGGCCAGAAGCTATCTGACAGTTGAATTGAGCAGTAGTCTGTTTAGAATCAGACAGATTGTTATTCTTAGATTGGGAGTATAGGAAATCCCTGAGGCAGACTCCAAAGCCAGAAGTTTTAGGATTGCTGACTTATTATTAGAACAGAAGCCCCCCTACAATCAGGGGACCACAAAATCATATTACATCATTAGTGCATACTTTCTCCTGCCTTTTCCAGAGAGGAAGATGTGAAGAATACCAGGAAAGAGATAACCAAACTAAACCAAACTAAAAAACTTTCTTAATCCTTAAAGACTGAAATGAAATGAAAAGAACTACAAGGAAGGAAGATGTCCATCAGTTGGGGAATGTCTGAATAAGTTATGTTATATAAATATGATGAAATACTGACTTTTGTCTTGCCAATAGAATTTGAAGACTGGCAGAGAGAGTGAGGCTAAAGGCTGTGCACTTTGTCTCATTTAAATTCAATTCACACGCAGGTTAAGTCATTCCAAGTCAAGCCATCCCCTTCACAATGACACATATTAATGCCTTTATTTCCCCTTTGGCTACCCTATGGAATCAAAATGCTAATCCTTTATGGAATCAAATGCTAATTCTATAGAGACTTTGATACTATTGAAAAAGCATATGGGATGAGAAAAATTTCTTTCTCATGAAAAACCTTGCCAGAAAAATGGAAAAACATTTGCTCAACTTGCCATAATCTTCATTTACATTTTACCTTTTAAATAACGCTCTATAATCTTCATATTATAAGTGAACTAGTCTTTCAGGGCCCTTTCCTGGATTATCTACATATATTCATTGTCTATTTCCAGTTAAGAAATTGGGGAAGGGGTGCAGATACTTCCCATCATACAGAAGGGTTTGCAAAATGTTATGATGAAGAGTCCCCAACAGATTTTTGAGCTGGAAGAACTAATGAATTTTTATGAAAGCTAGCTACTGGGCTTTCTACCTATAAAAGCTATTTTGAAGTGGGTCTGAGAGATGGGGGGGGGCAGCAGCCCACTTTTCTGTCTAACCTCTATGAAACTATGAGCATATGATCACCTCTGCTACTTGGACATTTGGTCTTTCTTGATCCTGGCCAAATAAGTATCCCATGGTGGGTATGTCCAGAACTGGTAATGACCTTGTATATTTCAAAATGTCCAAAGATCCTGGGAGGTCAAGACAATGGATGACAGCAAAGAAGGCATGTGTATCACCAAAGACAGAAAGGATGCAGAAAGACAGTCACTAGAAGAAGGAGGAGTTTTAGGGATCATTATCCCTCAAGGCAGAGAAAGTGTTAACTATGGGCAGAGAGAGACATACCCTAAGAAAGCTGTATAATGAAGAGAGCAGGGTCTTACAATACAAGAAGTTGTAAGTCATGCCTCGTCATACATGCTCATTACATCTCTGCTTCATTATCAGACTATGAGTTTTATACTATAAATTTTAACCCACTTTTTCCCATAAAGAGAATATTTTATATCAACTGTTCTTACAATATCATCTTAGTAAAAGTCAAGTCTATAAGCTGGTTAATAGTTTTTGTTTGTTTTTTTATTTTCAAATTTTTGAACTAAATAAACAGCAAATAAACTAAGTATATGTAATAGAACAGAAAAAGGGATGGCTACATGGTGCAATGGCCACCAAAATGATGAAGTACAGGGTGATACCCCAAAAATATATTGCAGTTTTAGGCTGGTGTCCAGGGTTGTCTCAAAAGAATTTGTACACTTACACCTCCAAATCAAAGAGTAAAGATTTTATTATTATGCTGCTAAGGGTGGGCTACATCCATAAGGATTTTTAGCAAAGAAAAGGGATTTTAGAGCAAATGGGTTAACTCTAAAGAAGAGTTAGAGTCCTAATAAATGCTAGTTTTTGTGACACTTAGCAAGCCAACTAACCCCCAAAAGGAGTTAGCAAACTAGTGGGGTATAGCTAAGTTCTTTTATAGGTAAAATATAACCTGGGGGAGAGGTTAAGGGGGAGTAACATCATAACTTCCCTTTCTGATTGGGTACAGTTAACTGTAGGGTCATATGTGGGGTCTGTGTGAGATATCTGACAAGCGACAAAAGGCCAATTAAGAACAAAGGATCTACTTAAGGCTATAGGAGATGGTCCTATCAGTGTTACTTACTGTTTACCTCAGGAACTAGCTAGGTTTACAGATTGTATATAGGAATTCAAGTTCTCTCTGTCAATGCCCATCTAGTTACATAGGACCTCATCAGCATCGAGTGAAATCAAAAAGACTTGAAATCTGACCTCAGACACTGAGTGACCCTTTGAAAGTCACTTTATTTTCATCATTTGCCTCAATTTCCTCTTCTGTAAAATGAGCTGGAGAAGGAAACAGCAAACTACTCCAGTATCTTTGCCAAGAAAACCTCAAATAGGGTCACAAAGAATCTGGTATAAATGAAAAATCACTGCCAGAACAGAAAATCATATATGAAACTGAGAAATATTTTAAATTTAAAAAAAATAATAATAATATTTATTTTTCCAAATACATGCAAAGATAGTTGTCAACATTCACCTTTGTGAAACCTTGTATTCCAAATGTCTCTCCTTTTTTCCCTACCTACCCCTCAAAACAGCGAGCAATTTGATATAGGCTAAATGTGCAATTCTTCTAAACATATTTCCATCTTAGACATGCTGCATAAAAAAAAATCAGATCAAAAGAAAAAAAAGCATGAGAAAGAAAAAAAAAGCAAACAAACAACAACAACAAAAGATGAAAATAAATACTATCCTTTGATTGAGAATCACCTTTATAGAGGTACTCTGGAATCATGATTCATTCACTATATTGATCAAAGTTCTAAAGTGTTAAGTTCTCAAATCTTTCACAGTTGTTTTTCTTTTTACGTTTTTGTGATTGTATAAATTGCTTTCCTGGTTTTGCTCATTTCACTGTTTCAGTTATTATTTATTTATCAATGGTAAATATACCATTGGGGGTTCAGGAGTTATATTGTTAGTTGTACCCCTAGGGTTACCTAAAGCAATGGTTCTCAAATTTTTGTTCTCAATATTCCTTTATACTATTAAACATTACTTAGGATCTTTCTAAAGAGTTTTTGTTTGTGTGGGTTAGATTTATAGGTATTTACCATATTATAAGTAAAATTTTGAATTTGTAGACTGAAAGGGTTTCAGAGATTCCCAGGATTCTCTGGACCACACTTTGAGAACCACTGACCTAAAGAATAGTAGTCATCACCCTGACCCAACCTGAGATCATAAGTTGGGGAGCCACTCTAGGGGCTGTCATACCTCCACTTAGCTGCTAAGCATCATTGACTGATCAGCATCATATACCCTCATCAATCTCCTAATTTTGTATCTCCTTCCTCCAGCTAACTTTATGCCAGTCTCATTTGATTTTAAAATCTTTTCAAAGGTTATAAAAGTCCAACCTTGCTCTAACTCTGAGGAAAAACTTCCCTTTTTCAAAAGTCTGTGTTTTAAAATGTTTCCTCCTTTATAGCTGTAATAAAGATTGGAATTAGGGCTTCAACAGCTATAAATTATTCAGATGGTACATATTTGATGGGAAAAGGGTGGCTTCTTTGGCAACCTCAGATCCATTTCTCTTCCAGGGGAATTTTGATCACAGGATAAAGCTAGATTCCCTCCAGAAAGGAATATTTTACATATTTATTGGGTTCCCATCAGTACTTTGTAGGTTTTTTTCTTTTTCAGGGGGAGGGAGCTTTCTTATTTAATAAGGGGATAAAATTAAGGCTCTCCCATATGTAAAGCTAATTCAAGAGATTACCTGGAACTACACTGAATTTGACATTTTCAGAGGAAAACCTGGGTTGGAGTAAAATGATATAAATTCCAGAATTCTGGGTAGAGACATGAACCAAAAAAATGATTTGTAAAAAGTTTCCCAAATTCAACCCAATCAATTTAGGACTCTATGCCATGGATTACATATATGTTTGAGTGCTAAATAAAAAAAATACTGTTTAAAAACCTAAAAATGCTATATAAATGGGAGCTATTATTACTGCTCCCCAATAATTTTGCATATCTCCCTCAAAATCTTCCTTCCTCCAACTCCACATAAGCAGCAGTGCAGAGAAGAACATTCCAAGGTGATGAGGAGACTCTGCAGATGCAATGTTATTTCTCACTGCAGTCAAAAGGGGAATCAGTTCTTTAGAGCAGATGTTAAATTTAGCTGCAGCATTTCTGTTTGGCTTCGAGAATGCTTTAATAGAGACAGTGAAATCCACTGATGTATACAGTTCCTATATTATAACACATGCAATAGCATCCTAGAATGGATGGTCAAATAAGATAGTTATTTTGCAGAAAAAGAAAATGAAGTCAAGATTGGTTATATGATTTGTTAAAGATTCATAGGTTGTAAGTGACAGAGCCAGAACTAATAGCCATATCTTCTTCCTTTTGGTTTAGGACTCTGGTCTTATTTTTCTATTTATCCATCCATCTTTTCTTCTTTTTAGCATTATCTGTCTCTTACTGTTTTCTTTCTTTTCTTCTGTTTTTCTCCATTCCTCCCTTTTTTTCTAACTTTTTCTTTATTCCCCCAATCTAGTAAGAAATATGGTATTGAAATATAATTTAACATATTTGGTGAAGGTATTTTTTATTCTACAAGGTTTTGCAAGGGTAAATGCTGAAAACTATCTTTGTATGTGTTTTGGGGAAAAAGCTATTATAAATTTTTTTATAAATAAAATAAAATATTCCCATGAAAATAAATAAATAAATAGATTGAATCTAGGGGCAGCTGGATAGCACAGTGGATAGAACACCACTCCTGGAGTCAGGAGGAGCTGAGTTCAAATGTGATCTCAGACATTAAACATTTCCTAGCTGTATGACCCTGGGTAACAACCCCAATTGTCACACACACACACACACACACACACACACACACACACACACGATATTAAGTGAGTCTAAATCTGACTTCTGAGAACTTATTCCTATAATATTCATTGCTTCTAATTCTGCCCTCTGGGGCCAAGTAGAAAAAAAGTTAAATTATTTTTCTCCATGAAACATTCTTTAGGTATATGAGGACTAAAATTATATTCCTTCTGAACCTATTCTTTTCCTTTTTTTATTAAAAGCTTTTTATTTACAAAACATATGAGTGATTTTTCTACATTGACCTTTGCAAAACTTTTTTTTTGTTCCAAGCTTTTCCCCTCCTTCCCCCCACCCCACCCCTAGATGACAGATAATCTAATACATGCTAAATATGTTAAATTATATGACAAATCCAATATATGTATACATATATATACAGTTATCTTACTGCACAAGAAACATCAGATCTAGAAAGAGAGAGAGAAAAAAACAACCTAAGAAGGAAAACAAAATGCAGGGAAATATTCACAGAAAGCATTAAAATGCTGTGTTGTGGTTCACACTCAGTTCCCTCAGACCTCTCTCTGGATGTATATGACTATCTTCATCGCTTATCAATAGGAACTGGTTTGAATCACATCATTGTTGAAGAGAACCATGTCCATCAGAACTGATCATCGTATAGTCTTGTTGCTGTGTATAATGTTCTCCTGGTTCTGCTGATTGCAGTCAGCATCATGAACCTATTCTTTTCAAGGCTAAACATTTTCAGTTCTTTCAACTGAATCATAGGTTTTTCGTTATTCAACTAAGTTAGGATTTAATAAAAGTATTGTTAATGACACCCCATCCCTGCCAAAAAAGAAAATATTCCTTATTCTTAATGATTAAATCTCCCTCTCTCTCCTCCCCACCCTTTTTTTCTCTTTTTCACAAATAAAATCCAAACTACTTATATTTACATACTTTTGCATTTCGGATTGATTGATTGATTTTTTCTGTATCTATATTTCTATATCTGTATATGATATCTATATTGATATTTTTTATAGGTAAGCATTATAGAGAGTAAAATTCACTTAAAAACAGAAAGTCCACTATAGAAAAAGTCCATAGAAAGATAATTTTTTTCGTTAGTTATATGGAGGTCAGAGGAATGGAAATATCTTGCACAAGGTTATAAATCTAGTTGTTGGCAGAGACCAGAATTTGAACTCAAGTCTACAGATTCCCCAACTAGAGCTTTTTCTATTGTGTGTTACTTCCCTTATATTCTAGATTGTATAATTTTATGTTTGCTGTGGCTTTTTGGTTTGAATTTTCAATAGTCTAAGAATAAGAGTAGTAAGTCCAATATTTGCTTTGTAAAATCATTGTAACTAGTAGCTTTGGGGTTTGGAAGTTACAAGGACCAGGTCTAATTTTGAGGACAACCATATATCTTGGAGCTTGTAAGTCTTCAGGAAATCTCTGGCTAATGAGTGAATTTAGTGACTGTCAAGATTTTCCTCAAATTTTGTAAAAGGATTCTCAGATCCTGTACCTGTACTCAGGATAACAGGATATAGGATGTAATAGGATACAGAAGAGTTTTTATTTGCCTCCACAGAAAATGGGAGAGCTAGATGGTAGTTGCTCTTAGTTCTTGATGAGGACCAAAATGATATCACTATGTTAGTGTGTCTGACTGTGGCTGATCAGAACAATCAGAGCTCAGAATGCTCTGTCATAGGTTGGACACAAATAGTCCCTATGAACATTTGGGTTGGTTTCTCTAACTTTGCACAACTCAGATTTCTTCTGAGCTAATTCAATTCTGCTTTGCTTATGGCAACTTCTTTCTTTTTTATTAAAACTTTTTATTTGCAAAACATATGCATGGGCAATTTTTCAACATTGACCTTGCAAAACTTTCTGTTCCAATTTTTTCCCTCCTTTTCCCCACTCCATGGGAGGCAGCCTAATACATGTTAAATATGTTAAAATATATGTTAAATCCAATATATGTATACATATTTATACAATTATCTTCTTGCACAAGAAAGATCAGGTCAAGAAGGAAAAATAAAACTGTTAAAGAAAACAAAATGCAAGCAAACAACATTTGTAAGAATGAGTAGTAAGAGAGTAAGTATGCTATGTTGGGGTCCACACTCAGTTCCCACAGGTCTCTCTCTGGATATAGATGGCTCTTTTCATCACTGAACAATTGGAATTAGTTTGAATCATTTTATTGTTGAGAAGAGCCATGTCCATCAGAATTGATCATCGTATAACCTTGTTGTTGCCATGTATGATGATCTCCTGGTTCATTTCGCTCAGCATCAGTTCATGCAAGTCTCTCCAGGCCTCTCTAAAATCATCCTACTGATTGTTTCTTATACAACAATAATATTCCATAGTATTCATATACCATAACTTATTCACCCATTCTCCAACTGATGGGCAATCACTAATTTCCAGTTTTTAGCCAATACAAAAAGGGCTGCTGCCACAAACATTTTTGCACGTGTGGGTCCCTTTTGCCTCCTTTAAGATCTCTTTGGGATACAGGCCCAATAGAAGCATTTATGCTATTAAATATTAACAAAAGACTAAGTGCAATGTTGCTGTTTCTGAGCAGCATTGGTCTTGGTTGTGTCAGAAGCAATGATCAAGTCTGAGAAGCCAGTGACTGTTTCTCTAATGCAGCTGTCAGGGAGCTATGTCATGCAGTGACTTGACTCTTAGCCTTTTGTAATGAAGTTTTATGAATGGTTTTAGTTCTTCTGGGGCAGCTAGTTGGGGCCAGGAAGACTTAAGTTCCAAAATAGCCTTAGACATCGACTGTGTGACTGTAGGCAAGTCACTTTAAAAAAAATTTCAATAAGCCTCAATTTTCTTATATACAAAATGAGGATAACAGCACCTGCCTCTCAGAGAAGTTGTAAAGATCAAATAAAATAATAATTGTAAAGCACTTAGCACAATGCCTGGCACATTGCAAATATAACATGCTTGTTAGCTGTTATTATTATTATTATTATTAGACAATTAGGTGGCACAGTGGATGAAACACTGGGCTTGGAATCAGCAATCAGTTTCACTTTATGAGTTCAAATTCAAACTCACACACTTGTCATTTTACCTTAGGCAAGTCATTTAACCCTGTTTGCCTCAGTTTCCTCATCTGTAAAATGAGCTGGAGAAGGAAATGGCAAACTAGTATCTTAGCCAATAAAGCCTCCCCAAAAAGGGGTTGTGAAGAGTCTGGTAGGATTGAAACGATTAAACTACACCACCACCAACAATATTATGATTATTATTTTAAGGATCATTTAGAGCTGGAAAGGATTGTAGAAGTCATCAAGCCCAACTTTTTCATTCTTTCAGGTGAGAAAACTGAAGCCAAGAAGTTAAATGATTTGCTCAGTTCACCTAGTTAGAAGTATCTGAGGAAAAACTTCAACTTAGATCTTCCTCAGTCCAAGTCTGGAGCTCCAACTACTGTATCACTTAGATGTCAATACATTTAAGGAAAATGAATCTTGGAGATGTTAAGTTGCTTGCTCAGGATCACACAGCTAGTACGTCTCAGAGACAGGATTTGAATAAAGTGTTCTTGATATTAGGTCCTCTGCTTTAGATGATGTTGCCAAAGGGGAAAAAAACAAAAACTTACCTTACCTTGCAAGGAATAGATCCTGCTGCTGTGATGCTTCCCTTTGCAGAAGTAAATTTAGTACAATTGGTTACAAGGAGACATTTTAAATTTACCCTGTATATAGCCTATTTCCAATGTTCACATTTTTTAAAATGATCCTGTTGCTAGTTGATCTATAAGCTCAGCATGAATTATGGAAATACAATCTCCATTGTTTGATGATCTAAAGAACAGAGGATAGAGCAAATTCAAAAATCAAGTTAATCATTACACAAGTGGGGAAGGATCAGACAAAGGGAAGATGTATTAGGGAATTGCCATCCCTATATTCAAGTCAAGGTGAATCTCAGCAAAATGAAGAGAAGAGGTTAGGCAGTGATTCAGGAACTGTACTTTTATTCAATGCTACCCCAGATTAGAGTCAGGAAAAATATGGTCTTCTTTCTTTCTCCCTCCCCCTCCCCCAATTTCATTCTCTGAACAGGCTATGCAACAAGCTGGGTTTGCATGATCTTTATTTCTAAAAATAACATTAACTTGGATGTTCAGATTCATTTTCCCTACAGGATATTAGAAACCATGCTGGGGAGAGGAGCAAAAACTGGGCAAACAGAACTAAAAACACTAGGAGTGACCCTAACCCCAACACAGCAAGGAGACTGGTAGAGAGAGGAATGCTAAAAGATTCTAAAATCTAAATCTAAAAGAACATGATTCCCTAACAATTGCTATAAAATTCACAATAAGCTCTTTAGATGGCAAGGAGTTTGAATTAATTCATTTGGTTGTTTTTTTCAAAGCATATTTGGCCTCTGATGTTCTTGACAATCTCTAGCCAACCAGGACCTCAGCCTGTTTAATGTCCCATACCAGGTTGTTTTCAGCTATTTAATGTTGCATCCCAGAAGTTTACTAAATAAATAGCAAATTGCTCTCTCCCATTTGTTGGTAGGGCCCACTAAAATACTGTGATGTTATAAATTATAGTAAAATAACAGTTCCTGGCCATCATCTTTAAATAGGTTAGGTTCTTTACCAGCAGTGAGATCCCTAGTGATCAAACTAGGAAGTAGTTTCTATCATTTTTGTCATTAAAACAGTCCCTGTCCTCTAGGAATTTACAATTTACCCAGGAAAAACAACATACATGTAAGATATATGCAAAACATATATAAAATAAAATGCATTGTAATTTGGAAGAACATTAAGAAGATCTCTAAATACATCATGTAAAAAGTGAGGGCTTAACTGAGTTTTGAAGGTAACAAGGGATTATAAGAAGCTGAAGTACGGAAATCCTATATTCCAAGAAAGGGCAAAGGCAGAGAGAGAGAGAGAGAGAGAGAGAGAGAGAGAGAGAGAGAGAGAGAGAGAGAGAGAGAGAGAGAGGGAGGGAGAGAGAGAGAGAGAGAGTCTGAAAAACAGCAAGAAGGTTAGTACAGGAAAGAGATTAGTGATTAACAAGGTTGTAAAGTTAGATTGGGGTCAAGTTGGGAAGAATTTTAAAAGTCAAAAAAAAATTTACAATTTTTATTGAATATTTTATTTGTTTTAATCTACCCATCCTCTCATACAAACTCATTTTAGAACACACACACACACACACACACACAAAAAAAAACCCATTATAATATGTATAGTCAATCAAAACAAATTTCCACAATGGCTGTATGTATCCTAAAAAAACATTTTCTCATTCTTCATGCTGAGTCCTTCACCTCCATATCAGAAGGTAGGTAGAATGTTTTATCATTAGTCCTCTGGAATTTTGGTTGGTCATTATGCTGATAAAAGTTTAGCACAATAATACACTATCACGTTTATATACCATAACTTGCTCATCTATTCCCTAATATTTATGGATATCTCCTTAGATTCCCACTCTTTGATGCCTCTAAATGAGCTATATATATATATATATTTTACAACCTTAAAGTTTGTTTTCTTTAGGACTAATCCCTCCTTATTCTACGCCACCCTCCTCCTTCTTCCCTCTCTCTCCTATTTCCTTGAAGATTGAAATCTACACACAGAGTTTCTAATTCTGTGATAGTGTGTATTCTTCCTTTTTTGGACCAGTTCGGATAAGACTAAAGATTGAGTGTCTGACATTCCCCCCTCCTCACCTCCTTGTTTGTAGAGATGTCTACTTGTATGTACTCTGATTACCTAAGATAATTTTCCCTAACCTTCTTTCCTTCCTCCCACCTACCTAAGCTATACATGGTATTCCTCTTCCCCTCTCTCTATTCTTTTCTTAAGATTATCAAAATGTAACAGCTATTCTCAGGCCTTCTTTAATTGGACTCCTAATAGGAATGAACCCCCATGATAAAAGGATTCAGAGGGGGCATAATTATCATCTCTCCATAATTTAATGTAAACCCTCTATTTTTGTTTAATCTTTTATCATCGTTCATTTATGATTATCTTTTTATATGTAATGTAAAAATGTAAAAAAAAAAGTCCTCTATTTCTTGAAAAATCATTTCCCTGGGGCAGCTAGATGGCACAGTAGGACAGAATATCAGTCCTGAAGTCAGGAAGATCTGACCTCAGATTCAACCTCAGACACTTAACACTTGTTAGCTGTGTGACCCTGGGCAAGTTACTTAACCCCAGTTGCCTTGCAAAGAGAGAGAGAGAGAAGTCCATTCCCCCTCCCTGTACCTTTATATTTAGTTTTTATGTGTAAATTATTCTTGCCATATCATTTGCCTCCTAGAATATTATATTCTAATTTTTTTGCTTCTTTATACAGGTAACTGCTAGATTGGATGCATTCTTGACTATAGTTCTTCAGTACTTCTTTCTTTCTAGTGCTTACAATATTTTTTTGCTTTGAGTTGCAAACTGTAGATTTGGGGTATGATGGTCTTGGGAGTTTTCATTTTGATGTTTCTTTCAGGTGATAATAGGTGGATTCTTTCCATTTCCATTTTGCCCTCTTAGAGATTTTGGTACTTTTCTTTGAAAATTTCCTAAAATAGGATGTCTTATGTTCTTTTATTGGCCATGATAATGAGAGAGTCCAATGATTTTTAAATTTTTTTCTCCTTGATTTGTTTTCTAAGTCATTTTTTTAAAATATGAGATATACTTTTTACTCTCTTTTTTTTAGTTTTTTGACATTATTTTAATATTTCTTGTTGCTTTATGGAGTCATTTTGATCAATCTGAATTTTCAGGGAGTTTCAGGGAGTTGTTTGGATAAGTTTTGTACCTCTTTCACCAAGCTGTTAGTTCTCCTTCCAAATCTATCTTCCATAATTTTCATATCTTTTCCATTTTTTTCAGTAAGTCCTCATTTCATTTATAAAAACATTTATAAGTTCCTAAGAAAATCAGTTCCTACATCACCTCTTCTAAGAATGCTAGCTGAATTTGCACCCAACCTGTGTTTTTCTCTGAGGCATTGCTTCTAGATATTTTGGAATCATTCTTTTCTGGGTTTGTATTTTGTGCTTCCCTGCTACAATAATAGATCTTTGTGGTAGGATTCTTTTTTGTTTACTCATTCTTCCAGCCCACTTCCTGATTTTGGATTTGATGGGCTCTGAGGCATTTCTGGGGGGAAGGTCTGGCCTATTCCTATTGCTGTTTTCTAAGGGTACTGAACATTGTGTTATTCCAGCATCTCAGGGATAGACTGGGGGCCTGCAAGCTTTTAGTGTTCCCAAAGTGGTCTGATCTGTAACAAAGCCTGATGGCTGCATTCCTGTCCGAATTCTACAAATTTCTGACCTGGATTTGGTCCTGAGCAACAGTAGACTGCTCTTGGACTCAGTCCCTATTAACTGGCTGGAAAGCTCTGTTGCTTCAGAGCTGCAGAGTTGAGATTCCTGCCCTGCTTATTTCTCTGCAGTCTTGGCTAGGGGCTAGAAATGAGACCCTGTTCCGTGCCCCTCCACACCACTGCTACTGATGGCTTCTGAATTTTCTCTTATTTGGGTGTATTTCCCCAAACCTCCTATTTTGGGAACACCAACTCCATCAGCAAACACCTTGGATCTTTAACCCAGAACTGGGCAGTGGGCAATAAAGCTGACAATTAGCACCCCACTATGGGTCCCAATGCTCTGTCTCTCTCTGGACACCGGAGCATTTTCATGGAACATATTCACAGACCTGGAAGAGGTGGGCCTGACAAATGACTCATTCTAACTGTTTTTTCCTCTTGCATTTCCCCATCAGGATTTGATCTGGGATATTTTCCAGAGCTGTTTGGAGGAGGTTTCTGAGAGTTTTGCTGCCTACAACTCTGCCACCATTTCTAATGTTCTTTTGGGAATTGAAATGTAATGTTAAAGGCAATAGGGAATCCTTGAAGTTTGTCCAGGAAATATATGTATGTGTGTTCTCTCTCTTGTCTTGCTCTTGCTGCAATTAGCCAACATCCTCAGCAAGATAGTGAGGGCAGCTAGATGGCACCAGAGTGCACAGAGTGCCAGGTCTGGAGTCAGAATTACTGACCGCAGACACTTCAGAATGAGAAAAATAATAGCATCAGTTTCTCAGGGTTAGTTTGAGGATCAAATGAAGCACTTAGCATTGTGCCAGCACACAGTAAGCACTGGATAAATGTTAGTTTTGTTGTTGGTTTTTGTTTTTTAAAGAGAATTAGCCTTGGGGCAGCTAGGTGGCCCAGTGGATAGAGCACCAGCCCTGAAGTCAGGAGCACTTGAGTTCAAATTTGGTCTCAGACACTTAACATTCCCTAACTGTGTGACCCTGGGCAAGTCACTTAACCCCAATTGTCTCAGCAAAAAAATAAAATAAAGAGAATTAGCCTTGTGGATTTCCCCATGTTAGATTTTTTAAATTGTATTTTGTTTTTGCAAATACATGCAAAAATAATTTTCAGCATTCACCTTTGCTAAGCCTTTTGTTCCAAAATTTTTCTTTCTTTTCCCTCTTCCCCCTCCTCAAGACAGCAAGCAATCCAATATAGGTTAAATGTGTACAATTCTTCTAAACATATTTTCATATTTGCCATGTGAGCAAAAAAAAAAAGAAAGTCAGATTAAAAGGAAAAAAAACAACAAAGAGATAAAAAACTATGCTTTGATCCACATTCCTTTTCCATAGTTTTCTCTCTGATTATGGATGGCACTTTTCATCACAAGTCTATTGGAAATGCCTTGAATCACCTCATTGTTGAAAAGAGCCAAGTCCATCACAGTTGATCATCATATAATCTTGTTACTGTGTACAAAGTTCTCTTGGTTCTACTCATTTCACCCAGCATCAGTTCATATAAGTCTTTCAAGGCTTTTCTGAAACTAACTTGCTCATCATTTCTTATAGAATAATATCCTATTACATTCATATTACACACATGTTGGATTTTCTAAGAACTTTCAAATCATCTACTCACAGCCATGCATCAGACTTGTATGGGAAAAAGAAATAAATCATTTTCTTTAAGGTTGAACTTGCTGCAGAAATTTTCAGTCCCCCTTGCTTTATATAGTGAATATACAGAAACAGTAGCATTGAAAGTTATATAGAAGTATCAACAAAGTTTTTTTTGATATTTACCTAAACCATTATAGAATCATAGATGTGTCCTGGGAAATAAGCCAATAATGATTTTCAAAATTACAGAATGTTAGAGATTATTTAGGTTCTATCCCTTTAGCTTATAGATTAGGACACTGAGGTTTACTGAATGTTTTTCCAAGATCCAAATTCAGGGATGTTTTCATGGCAGCACATTTCTGAGAGTATATGCAGGATTATCTAGAAGTGTCCATGATGGATAAACTGGATGGTTATAGAAGATACTTATATTAAAATTATTTTTGTTTTATTTATTACTATTTTTAAAAGATTTTTGTTTTAAACAACAAATACTGTACCTATATACTCAAATATATATATGTACATATATGTGTATATGTATGTATGTGTGCATGAATATATATGTATGTATATATTCTTACATATATATGTATATATATATACATATATATACAAAATTATTACTAATGGAAAGATTTTAAGTCCAGACTCATAATTCCCTATACCTTAAAATATTTAAATGAGCCTGAAATCTTCTTGTGATATGTAATTAAAGGACTTTTTTCCTACAAATGGCTCTGGACTCACAGAGATTCAGATTCATCATAGAGAGAAGGGGGTGATGGCAAGTTCTGTACCCCAAGAGGTGGAGATAGAGGAAGACTTCTCTCAATCTCTGTCTGACACATTGCTTCAGTCCAAGAGTAATCTCTAAAAGAAAATTTATGTAGGGCTCATGCCTATGTAATAGAATGAAGGTAATGAAAATAGGTAATAGATAAAAGAATAAGTAATATGTAGGTAATAGAAAAGTACGCAATGTATAATATAGAGTTGAAGTATATAAATGAATATAAAGCTGCAATTTGTTTCCTCTGCCATTAATAATGCTTCTTACAACACAAAAAAGTCAGATATATCTGTGGCACTACCCTCCATCTAACTTTTACTTTTAGGTTGGTTCTTCTAAAAATCGACTATCCCAGGGTCAAGGTATTTGGTGGATCAGCATTACTAAAGTGAATAAGCCCCAATTGGTCTGTTTACCTTTTCTCTAATGAAGCTACAATTAACTCAATTAAAATCATCTCCTGATATGACATAGTAAGTACATTAACAACAAAATATTTCCCTTGAATTACTTTTAACCACGTCAATCATAAATTCACTACAGGGAGACCATTCTACATACTAGTAAGGATACTAGGGTAGTATTTTGGCTCTCTACCTATTTGCCTCATTCCTTACTCCCTGTTTGCAGTGAACGCAAATGCTGGATGACATCTTTTACTCTTGTTCTTACTTGAATTTCTCAGTGATTATATGGTATTGTCTGTGTAACATTTGTTTTTAATTTTGTGGAGAAGTTTAGATTGTATGTTTTACTACCATTTAGTACTAGAGAATGTTAATAATTAAAAAGATGAGGCTTTGTTTTCATGGGAAGAACTCCACAGTTTCCTGAAGGCAACAGCCTACTCTCCTTGTTCGAATTTGGTCCCAACTTATTGTCCATCTATACCCTCTGTTTTATATATATATATAAACAAGTTATTTAAGTTGTCCATCCAAACTTGTGTTGAAATATGGGATATAGCTATCATTCATCTATTTAGTCTTTCCTATATGAATAGTCAAGGAAAAGTCCTTTGAGTAATTACAGATTTCTTCTGGGAAGGACCTATAGTGGTTTGGGACTTGATATAATCAGCACAATGTCATCCCCAAACAGAAATATCTGGAAAACCTCACTGTCCACAAAGAATCTCTCTTTAAATTGGACTCTGTGATGGATCACAGTGTAGAATAACTTTGCTGGGTATATTTTTTCCATGTTCCACCTCACTCAATATTTATAATCAGAGGATAATGAAAGTTATTTCTGTTATATTTTTCTATTTTTATTTTTAACATTTATTTATTTTAATACACAATTGCTTTATGAATCATGTTGGGAGAGAAAAATCAGAACAAAGGGGAAAAACCATGGTAGAGAGGAAAAAAGAAGTAAACATAGCATGTGTTGATTTACATTCAGTCTCCATAATTCTTTTTCTGGATGCAGATAACATTTTCTATCTAAAGTCTATTGGGATTGTTATATTTTTCAGGGAAGCTTGAATGATTTTGATAGGAATGGTATGGATGGGAAATACCTTTTTGTAAAAGAAACATTTATAAAGGTAGAGTTTTGTCATCCCAAATCAATAACTTTTTTGTATCAACAAACAATAAGTACAATTGGATCTTATATTCTCTTTATCTATTGATTGTCAGCTGGTAAAGATATGTTTTATTGTTGAATATCAGTTCCAAAAATATACGTGTTCTCTACTAATACGTTCAGTGAAGATATCTGTGTCTAATGCATAGGTGATTCTGATAAAAATTTTTAGTAGATAGGAGAAGGAGGATATAGGTCAGAAGTTACTACTGTTATCTCCATTGCCTTTCTCCATTATTAAAGTCCATGCTTTTTTTCTGTATCTTTAGTTTCTTCCTATCTTGGTTTTTTTGTTTGTCCCTTTGTTTGGTTTTGGCTAGGCATTATTTGAACTCAGAGCTTCCTGACTCCAGGGCCAGTGCTCTATCCACTGTATTATCTAACTGTTCCTCTTCCCCTCCTTTAGATACCTTCTGAATAAGTCCCACAATGCCCTCACAATTGTGTTACTAGCATGGATCTTATATATATATATATATATATACACTATAATAATATACTATTACTTTTTTTTTCAGACAACTAGCACACAGTGGATAGAGTATCTCGAGACATTCATCTTCCTCAGCCTCAGACACTTACTAGCTGTATGACCCTGTGCAGTTTCCTGGTCTGTAAAATGAGCTGGAGAAGGAAATGGCAAACCACCACAATATCTCTGCCAAGAAAACCCCAAATGAGATCATGAAGAGTTTGATGCTACCGAAAAAGGGCTGAATAACAACTATTGCTTGGTTCTCCTTTTTACCATTTAGTAAATGGTAAGCAAAAGATGGCTGGCTCCCCTGATAAAGATCTGATCTGGAAGCTGGTCCATGCCTTTCCAAGGATGACTTCTTTCTTTCAGAGGAGCAGAATAGTGATAGGTTCTTGCTTTTTCTCTTATCTATCTCCAAAGTGAGGCTAGAATTGGGTTAGAATTCTATCTATCCATTCTATTTCAATCTCTATAAATCTAGAGCTACAATACTGAAATAGGGGTGGGGTGTCCGGGATATACTGCTTTCCCTGATCACTCTCAAAGATACTAGTTAGTCTAATATTGCAACCATAACTTCTTCTCACCAAAGCAAGCTATACAAAAGACAATTATGAATAGCAGATAGTGGATAAATTCATTTATTCAAGTAAAATTATAAACAGCATTCAGAGAACTTATATTAGAAAAGACCAAAGAATACCCAATAGTAAAGAAACCCTTTCGCAGGAGCAAGATAAAGTACTTCAGTTCAATCAAGGAAGAAATGGAACAATCTCATCTAAGGACTCTGCTCTCAGCTATATGCAGAATTATAAGTACTGGAAATCAAGAGACGAAATGGGGGCTGCCTTCCTCATGTAGTGCTGGAGTTTTCTGTTAGCCATGCAAAAATTCATGCCTTGCCTGTCTCTACTTGTCTCTTCTTCACTTCAAGGGTCCTCCAACAATATCTAACAACAGAGGTATTCAGCATTCTTTCAGCCAGTCAAGTGTCATATTTATCTTAGTTCAGGGCTGTCCCAGTGTCCTAGCACCTACCTCACCTAGGTGGGAGGCAGTGGTACATATCTGAATATATAAACCACTACTATATACAGCTTTCTTTTTAATAAAGAGTATATAAGAAATTCCACATGTCACTTTCAAAGTTATCCTGCTTGTCTCTTTCCTTCTGAACTTCTCCCAGTTCTTTTGGGCATTTAAAAAATGTTTCAATGACCCTTTCTTCTTTGTCTGCATTTAATTTTGGCAAAATTGTAATTAGTTTCCTTCCCTCTTCCCTCCCCCCCCCACACCCTGGCCCCACATTGAAAATTTTAAAAACAAAACTCTTGTAACAAATATGCATAGTCACATAAAACAAATCTATATATTAGCCACATATAAAAATGTTATGTCTCATTTTGCACTTTGAGTACATCACTGCTGTTTCAGGGGTTAAAAACACACTTTCTTCAAGCTGATTTTATCCTACCCTGATTATTCTTTTTTTAATGTTAAAATTTTTTTCTGATTATACATGCATATTAACTTTTTAAAATATTCATTTCTTTATGAATCATGTTGGGAGAGAAAAATCAGAACAAAAGAGAAAAAAAACAAGAGAAAAAATACAGAAAAAAGAAGTCAACATTCTATGTGTTAATTTTATGTTCAATTTCCATAGTTCTTTTTCTGGATGCAGATGGTGTTTTCTATCCAAAGTTTATTGGGATTACCTTAGAAATTCTTCTTGTTTTGTGAGCTATTGCTCCTGATTATCTATCATTCTTCTTTGTAAAATTTTATAAGCAAGCTTATCTTCTAACGATAGTACAAGCAAGTCAGATGAATGCTGAATGAGTTACTTTCTGAGATCTTTGGTCTCCTTATTGTAGCAATTAATTTCCACTGATTAAACTTCAGGAAAAAATTATTATATCAATGTTAATGTAATTTTTGTTTTCCACTTCCCATTTTGATGGTCAGTTACTTATGTAAATAGTTTAGGATTAAATTAAATTGCTTAAATTTCTCAATATCATTCTTTCTTGGGCTTTAAGAAAAAAAACTAATTCTGTTCCTATCTTTGATGAGTCAATGAGTTAACTACACAATCAGCTGACTAGGCAATAACTGTCACGTCAATAACAAGTCTGTTAAAATATAATCTATTAAATTTTTATATTGCCATCTTGTACTCATAATATCCACTGCCTAACAATCCTTTTCTCAAAGAAATTGTGCTATAAAGGCATGAAGTTTCTGTGCCATGTTTTCTTATCCTTATGCTTTTTCCCTCCAATGGTAATTAACAAAAATTTAATTTAAAATAAAAAGTTAATAAAAAACAGCAGCTTAACATTATAATCCAAGAACCTAATTTAAATATGCATTTCACTGAAAATGGGATAGAAAGGATTTCCCTGAAAACCTTCAATTCAATTATCTCAATACCCAAATAATAAATAACCATGTTTTCTCCAGTTTCCTAAATAATAAATCACTTTTGCAGGCATTTTGTAGCCTGGAATCATTAAAAAAAACTAATTAACAATTTCTATGATTATGAACTCTCAGTTACAATGGTATAAGATTGGACATTTAAGCACAATTACATAAGTTGAGAAAACAAATATTCCCCAAATAATGCTTGGCCTGTGAAAAGTCTATAAACCAAGTCAACTAGGAGTAACTAAAATGCCTAAACTATATAAATTAAATATTATAGTCAGCATCCATTTCTTAGATGGTAATGAAAATATTACAATTCCAACAGCCTACAAATCAAAAGCAAATTTAAAAATGGAAAAATTAAATGATGTTCAAAGAGTCAGTATTTTTCAGTTCAATTACCCAAAGTGGGGCAAAAAACATCTGTGAGAATCATATAGATGAAAACAAAAAGAAAGTCACTGAAATCAGTTCTTTTTCCCAAATGAGATATAAGATCTATACTTCCATACATTCCTATAAGGAAGCTTTTTCAGTATTCTAGAATCTACCAGTTTTTTCTTTTCCCCTGGCATGGGCTTTAAGAAATCTGGGTCACATTTATGCTGTCATGTGTTGGAGTAGGACTGAAGTGGAGAGGAACTCAGTTTTACTTACATGCCATTGTATATTTCAAGCAATATTTGGGAGAAAGAAAGCATGGGGAAAGGGAGAGAAATCTCTGGTCCGACACACTCACCCTACTCTTTTCCTCAGCTCAGTTAATATAATCATAAAAAACAAGGGATAGATAGTAACAAGTGTCTGAGGTGAGATTTGAACCTAGATCCTTCTAACTGCAGGTCTGGCACTCTATCCACTGCACCACCTAGCTGCCCCCCACAATTCTTCATATATTTTAGAAATGATCATGTCCCTAGAGTTTAAAAAAAAAAGAAAAGTTAAACCTGACAAGTTCTTGAGACAGTTTGGCAGTTAATATTTGAGGCAAGGACCATCCTGGTGGATTGTAGGAGGAAGATTTTTTTTCTCTTTCCTGTCTCCCATCAGCAGTGATGTTCTATAATAGATCTTTCTGCTCAGAACTAGACATCACATCTAGCAAGGATCTCACAACCTGAAGGAAGACAATCAGAGAATTGAGGGTAGTAAGCAGCTTTAAGGAGCATGGCCTCTGGCAGCAGAGAAGAGTATCAACTATGGATTCAAGGATTAATTAGCCCTGGCAGTTGAAAACTGACCTCTAGGGAAGAGCAGACCCAAGGAGCCCAGATGAATGACCTGCCCTCCGGAGCTGCTAGCAGCATAAGTATTCCAGGAGAAAAGACAAGACATCAGATGCCCTGTAATATCAAAAATGTGACTTTCTTTAGACATGTGTTCCCTAAATATGTGCTTCAAAACCAGGGTGTGAGTTTGTGGAATAGTATATCAACCTTTATGGGGGAGGAAGGGATATTTTATAGGTATTTTTACTATTTTATCTCAGTTGATATCTCTGCTTTGTGTTCATTTTTTAGCTATTACTGGCTATTAGAGGTAAGCTCCCCAGCCTAGGAGGCCTTCAAAGTTTTAGTTTTTAGAAGCACAGAATTAAGACAACTCTGAGGTACCACTACACACCTGTCAGATTGGTTAAGATGACAGGAAAAGATAATGAGGAATGTTGGAGGGAATGTGGGAAAACTGGGACACTAATACATTGTTGGTGGAACTGTGAACGGATCCAACCATTCTGATTTTTTTTTTATTTTTTTGTTTTTGTTTGACTGATTCTTGAAGTCTTATTGAGT
>JAJPUD010006172.1:79392-111670 GCA_023553655.1 Myrmecobius fasciatus
TGGGGCACTTCGGCAAGTTGACTTAAGGTGCTGGGCCGGTGGGGGCTAGGAAGGACTAAGTCAGAATTACTCCTTAAACAAGGCAAGTCTGCCAGAACACCTGTCCCCAATCAGGGCAGAGTTTCCCGAGTGCCTCAGATAAACTCCAGGTGTTTGGAATTTGGAGTTTGGAGTTTGGAATTTCTGCCACGATGAGTTGAGCTGAGTCCCACCCTCACTTCCGGCCTACACAGGAGTCGTCTATTTATCTCTCTGTCCGAGTCCAACTAACCTGATATGAAGTTATCCAGAGAGCCGTGCCCAAATATTTCTGAGTTCGTTGACTTGAAGATCAGTTCAGAGGCTTATTTTATTGTTAATTTGAGAGAAGATCGGAGGAGAGGCAGAAAGTCACCTTTTCACTCTGCCATCTTCAGATCCAACCATTCTGGAGAGCAATTTGGAGCTATGCTCAAAAAGTTATCAAACTGTGTATACCCTTTGACCCAGCAGTGTTTCTACTGGGCCTATATCCCAAAGAGATCTTAGAGGAGGGAAAGGGACCCACATGTGCAAAAATGTTTGTGGCAGCCCTCCCTTTTTTTTTTCTTTATTAAAGCTTTTTATTTGCAAAATACCATAATACCTAACCTTAACTGCGTGCTGCCACAAACATTCTTGCACATGTGGGGCCCTTTCCTTCCTTTAAGATCTCTTTGGGATATAAGCTCAATATGTGGCAGCTCGTTTTGTAGTGGCAAGAAACTGGAAACTGAATGGATGCCCATCAGTTGGAGAATGGCTGAATAAATTATGGTATATGAATGTTATGGAATATTATTGCTCTGTAAGAAACGACCAGCAGGACGATTTCAGAGAGGCCTGGAGAGACTTGTATGAACTGATGCTGAGTGAAATGAGCAGAACCAGGAGATCATTATACACGGCAACAACAAGACTATATAATGATCAATTCTGATGGGCATGGCTCTCTCCAACAATGAGATGTTTCAAACCAGTTCCAGTTGTTCAGTGATGAAGAAAGCCATATAAACCCCAGGGAGAGGCCTGTGGGATCTGAGTCTGGACCACAACATAGCATTTTCACACTCTCTATTGATGTTTGCTTGCATTATGTTTTCCTTCTCAGGTTTTGTTTTTTTTTTTCCTTTCCTGTACAGCAAGATAACTGTATAAATATGTATACACATTTTAGATCTGTCAAATATTTTAACACAATTAACATGTATTAGACTTCCTGCCATCTAGGGGAGGTAGGAGGAAAAAATTTGTAACAGAAAGCTTTGCAAGGGTCAATGTTGAAAAATTACCCATGCATATGTTTTGCAAATAAAAAGCTTTAAAAAAAAAAGTGCAGACTCACAGAGTATCTTTTGAATCCTACACTTAGGAATAGCCAATCCCCTGGGGACTCAAACTGAAAATTTTTTGAGTGAGGATGTGTAGAATTCCCCATAAGGGGTTCTACACAAAAACAGAATTCAGGTGCTTCATTAATAATAATAATAGCAAAAATAGTAAGTATCTTTTATTTTCTTTCCCTTTTCCCTCTATTTTTCCTCTTTTTTGATAATGCTATCCTCATTCCATTAATACCTGGCACAAACTGGATTCTCAAAAATTTAAAACCAGGATTATAATACAATTTTTAAAAGACTTGGTTAGTCCTTTGGAATTTCATTTGGTCTGTATGAGAAAGCATAAGATCATAGGATATTAGAACAGGCAAGCACTTTATAATTCATCTGATCCAACCCTTTCATCTTAATGGTGGAGAAACTGAAATCCTAAGAAACTGAGTAATTTTTGCAAGATCACACAGATAAATAGAAAACTTAAAGCCAAAATGTTAGTCTCCCTTGCTAAACAACCATTAATTGGGCATCTCTGAAATTGTTAGTGGCTGTGATTTAATTTACAGAAGTTGAAATGGCACTTTTCAAGAACCAGACTATGACTTAAATCATGGTTGCCTGGTGCTTTCTGAGGTAGAGACCATGTGCTGCAGTTTATAGGAGTTCTAGCATCTGCCTGAATTTTCTTCTGTTGAAGAGAAGCCAAGATTTCTTTTTTTTTAATTTTAATTTTTAATTTAAAAAAATTTATTAAAGCTTTTTATTTGCAAAACATATGTATGGATAATTTTTCAACATTGACCCATACAAAGCTTTCTGTTACAAATTTTCCCCCCAGTCCTCACCCCTACCCTAGATAGCAGGAAGTCCACTACATGTTAATTATGTTAAAATACTTGACAAATCGAATATGTGAATACATATTTTTACAGTTATCTTGCTGTGCAAGAAAAGTCAGATCTACAAGAAAAAAAAATCTGAGAAGGGAAACATAAATGCAAGCAAACATCAATAGAGAGCATGAAAATGTTATGTTGTGGTCCACATTTCATATCCCTCTCTCTGGGTGTATATGGCTTTCTTCATTACTAAACAATTGGAACTGGTTTGAAACATTTCATTGTTGTAGAGAGCCATGTCCATTAGAATTGATCATCATATAGTATTGTTGTTGCTGTGTATAATGATCTCCTGGTTCTGCTCATTTCACTCAGTATTAGTTCATGCAAGTCTCTCCAGGCCTCTCTGAAATCGTCCTGCTGGTCGTTTCTTACAGAACAATAATATTCCATAACATTCATATACCATAATTTGTTCAGCCATTCTCCAGTTGATGGGCATCCATTCAGTTTCTAGTTTCTAGCCACTACAAAAAGGGCTGTCACAAACATTTTTGCACATGTGGGGCCCTTTCCTTCCTTTAAGATTTCTTTGGGATATAAGCCCAATAAAAACACTGCTGGGTCAAAGAGTATGCACAGTTTGATAACTTTTTGAGCATAGTTCCAAATTGAGAAGTCAAGGTTTCAACCAGTGTGTAATGCATTCTAACATTCCTCTTTAAGAGATTGTGGTGCTGAGGGACTAAATGTTAATAATATCTGTCATTGCTTGCTAAGTCAGTCTGATTCACTTCCAAAAAGCCTTCAGGACAGTTATACTGCAGTGATATGAATATTTGATACTATTTAAAGAAAATGAGCCATTTATAGCTGAAAGGCTTTCCTTGATTTGCAGCCTGCCTAGAAAACAGAAAACAAAGCCTTCTATGATGCTGAGTAATAGGTCCTAGAATCATATTGGATTCTTTAAAGACACATTTGATATGCTTGCTGCCTATTACTTCATTCAAGCTAGAGTTCTGTTCTCTGTAAGGATATACCTATAGGCTAGCTCCAAAATACTCTCTGCTCTTTGTATTTCTGGCTCCCAAACATTTTATAAACTCTAAGGGAGAATTTGTGATGCCTCCAAATGTAGCACTACTTTTTTAGACAGGCAAGAAAATTTTCCTTTACCCTATTATCCCTTTCATATGATGCTCTTAAATCACTCATTGTCTCAGAGCCTCTAGAATTTCCAGGACCATATGGATTTCTTGAAAGTAGGGACTATTTTTTGGTTCTGTCTTTGTGTTCCTATCCCCTACCATAATTCCATATACACCAAAGCTTCTTAAACTGTGATTGCTACCGCAATCCCATAAGGGATCACATAACTGAAAGTGGGGGTCATGAAAAATTTGACATTAAAAGATAAATATTCCACCAAGATTTAAGTGATGCTGCACAAGAACAATCAGATCAAAAAGGGAAAAAATGAGAAAGAAAACAAAATGCAAACAACAACAACAAAAAGAGTGAAAATACTATGTTGTGATCCACATTCAGTTCCCAAAGTCCTCTCTGGTTGCAGACCAGAGAAATGGAAATGGCCTGAATCATTACATTGTTGAAAAGAGCCACATCAATCAGAATTGATCATGTAATCTTGCTGTTGCCATGTACCATGATCTGGTTCTGCTCATTTTACTTAGCATCATTCATGTAAGTCTTTCCAGGCCTCTCCGAAATCATTCTGCTGATTGTTTCTTAAAGAACAATAATATTCCATAACATTCATATATCATAACTTATTCAGTCATAATGGGCAACCACTCAGTTTCCACTTTCTTGCCACTACAAAAAGGGCTGCCACAAACATTTTTGCACATGTGGTTCCCTTTCCCAATCCTTTAAGATCTTTTTGGGATATACACCTAGTAGAAACACTGCTGGCTCAAAAGGTATGCACAGTGTGATAGCTCTTTGGGTTTAAGAATGGTTGAATCAATTTACAACTCCACCAACAATGTATTAGTGTCCCAGTTTTTCCACATCCCCTACAACATTCATCCTTATCTTTTGCTGTCATCTTAGCCAATCTGAGAGGTGTATAATGGTACCTCAGAATTGTCTTAATTTGCATTCAAGATTTAATTCTTTATGTAAAAATAAACAAGCACACATCTCATTGATATGCAAATTTGCTTTCATAATCTTTAATAAATTGTAAATTTATATGTATATTAAAGGCTTGTTTTAAAATAAATTTCTTTATGATTTATTATCAGTAAATGTTTGACTTGTTAACCTATTTTATATATCTGCATAACCAAGGTCACATAAAAATTTCTTGGGTGAAAAGGAGTCACAAGTGGAAAAAGTTTAAGTAGGTTTGGTACATGTGCCTTATCAATGTTTCCTGGATGGGACTGCATAGTTATTCTTGCATCTCAGACAAATAGCATGAAATACATGCTCCACAAATGACACAAAACTCCCAGAAGTTTTACCTAAGAGGCAGCTCTAGCTGCCTTCTATACCTTCCTATTTTAACTAATTATCCTTACTATGTAGATGCTAAGTTCTTCAGCTGCTGAAGAATACTTATTAGTATCCTTTATATTTCAGCTCTCTAGGACAAAATCTCAATCACCCAGTCTTATAGCTGTATACTGCACCCAGCTCCTTGAGATGATATCCTTGATTGATAGAACAGGGCCTTGACTGCTAGACATTTGACCTAATATTAATTTGAGAGACTTGATTATGTGATAGCGTAATATAGAGGGTGAAACCACTCTTTTCTTAGACACATCAGAATTTCAATAGAAATTATGATCACACCAAAGTGGCCTGAATCTATTATTGCTGAATTTTGCACATCAGATTTCTTTTAATTTCTCAAGGATATAGATGCTTTTCCTTAAGGTCAAATTGCCTTGCCTTATGCTTCTCCTTTTAATTATGGTTTTTGTTTCAACAACAATGATAATAATTAATAATTTGTTACTATTTAATTTTACTGTATTATTATAAGGTGCTAGTTTCTAGACAAAACCTAAAATTAGACATTCTTACTGCCCTTGCAACTTTTCACAACATTAATATGTTATAGAGTAGGATATGAACACAAGAGTAGATGTATGCACTCTATGGTTTGCTATTGCTATAATTATTCACATATAAGACACCGGAAGCTCCTGCTCAGTTTTTCCAGAGTCAGACTGTCTCCTGCATTGATAAAGGCTGTGATTAAGAGTTACTTATGGAACTGGGAAGATTCAATAATGAGATCATCTTTGCACTAACACTTGTGCCTGACAAAAGATAAGAAGGAGCCCAGAGAACATTTTGCTAAACACATTTTGCATTTTGTTGAGGGATTTTTCCTTCTAAAAGCTTGAACTTCTGTCTCTGAAAATTGAATAGTGATTCAGGGAGTTGTGGATATTGTTATATGGTAGAGCAATAACTATTTTTTTACTTGGGGCAAAAACAATTGACTGGGGATGGCAGCAGGGCAAAGGGCAGTGTAACCATGGAAATAGTCCAGTTGGGAGAGAAGAGCCTGACTCTCACTCCCTTAGGGGTAGGGGCAGGGAAAGGCCCATAAAAGGGAACAAGGTAAGGGGATGAGGAATACTTTAGGGAAGGAATTCACTTTCCCTTGGAAGAACTTCGGGTATTTAGAAGTCAACTTATTCCTTCCAATGCACCAGTGAAGAAAGCATCTGTCTTTTTCAACCTCACAGTTTGCAAAAGCAAAGCCAGAAATCTTTTTGAAAAGAATACTGTCCCAATTTTACATTCTCTGGCACAGATGTGATTGTCGTCAAGACAGATTGTAAAGGACAAGCCAAGATGCTGCAAGAATTAATGCAGTGCTTCCTTAGATATCATACCCTGAGGACCAAAGTCCTGACCTTTTCTCCTCTCCCCCGACATACCCTCCCTCCCCGACCTTGACTCTGTTATCTGGTAACTCATTTAATCAAAAACTTTAGAATCTGTTTAGCTTCTTAAAATAGGTAATTCTAGTAATAGCATTTTTTTTCCTAAGTGGTACTACAAACAACACAAATAATTGTAATCATTAATAGCTAATATTTTTGGTAGCATTTTAAGGTTTGCAAAGTGCTTTATATGCATCTTGCCTTACAGTAACCCCTTGGAAGCATTATTTCCGTTTTTTCAGGTGAGGAAACGAAGGCTCAGAAAGATTAATTGATTTTTCCATATGACTAGAAAATGTCAAAGGTGAGATTTGAAGTCAGATCCTTTCTAACTCTAAGTCTACTAGTCTCTCATCCACGGTCCATTGTTCACATTCTTATAGAACTTGAAAGTTGGCAGAGAGCTTTTGTCCGAACAACCCTATGAAATAGGTAGGTAGAGTATTATTCCCATTTTACATTGAGGTAATTAAGTTAAGTACCTTGCCCAGTATCACAATGCTTGTAAATGGCAGAGCAAGAACCTGAACCTAGAAAAAGTTGCCCCTATTCTCTTCTTTTTTGTTTAAAAAATAGCATTAGTGCTTCAATATTTTGTTTTTAATTTTTCAATAGCATTTCATTTTTCTGAATGCATGTATTCATGTATTCATTACATGAATACATGTAAAGATAGTTTTCAACATTCATTTTTCTAAGACGTTGGTGTTCCAAATTTTTCTTCTTCCCTTATCTCCCATGTCCTCAAGACAGCAAGTAATCTGATATAGGTTAAATAAGTAGTGTCTCCATTTTTACAATTATCCACCATTTCATGATTTGTTTTGTTGAGGTTTTGTATGTGTGAGGTAATTGGGTTAAGTGACTTGCCTAGAGTCACATAGCTAATAAATCTTAAGTGTCTAGGAACATATTTGAACTCAAATCTTCCTAGATTCAGGGCCAGTGCTCTATCCACTGCACTATTTAGCTAATACTTTATCTACCATTTTGTTAGGCTGTTTAACTTCTTGTAAGTTACCTGATTTTGAAGAAGTTACAAGATTACTTCCCCTCCCAAAGTTCACCTGATTTAAGGAAAAGTCACAAAAGTACTCCCTCTCCTTCTCACCTCAGTGTCTCCCAATGCCCTCCATCAATGAGAAACTAGATGTCTCAATCACTATAATCTTCTATTTTTTAACTCTCTCTAAATTTCATATTAATTGTGTAAAAGCCCAGCTTTGCTATCTGAAAGCCTTGGATCCAGTTTGTTTTGCAACCATATGCATTACTAAATAAATCATTGTCTGGAGGTAACTATTCAATTTTTGGTGAGGAGGAGAAGTTCTCACCATAACAAGCCTTTACTTCCTCTTCTCTCACTCAACTCTTTTCATCTGGCTTTCAACCACATCACTCAGCTGAAATTGCTCTTTCCAAAGTTATCTTTTTGAAGAGGTTTGAGAGGTCATGGGTACTGGGGAAAATATCTAACCTTCCATCTTGTTACTCATGTGAGTTGGAACTTCTCAATTCTTAATTGCCAAATTCAATGGTCTTTTCTCAATTTTCACCTTTCTTCACTTCTTTGCCACCTTTTTAACACTGTTGACCATTATCTCTTTCCTTCTCTTAATTTTTATAATGCTGTTCTTTTTGTTCTTCTACCCATTTGACAACTTTTTGGTCTCTTTTTTTCTCTTTCTTGACTATTTCTGGCATCTGAACTTTACCAACATAACTCTCATCAAGGTTTCTCCCCTTGGGATTTTCCTCAAAGCCGAGAACCTTCTCCCTCTGGCATAAATTTCCCTATGTTGGTCCTCTTTCTCCTTAGTGAGTACCTTTATTTTAGGAACTGGGCCCATGTTTCATTCCCCTCCTATATGAGCTGCTGATTCTTCTGGATTTTACCACCATACTCCCTGTAGTGCCTTCTTCTGTCCTTCCTCCCCTTTTCAGTGCCTTTTTATGGCATTTTTCCCATCAGAATCTAAGTTCTTTGGGAATGGGAGCTGTTCTTTTTGCTTTTTGTTTTTCTATCTTCAGAACTTGATAAATGCTTGCTGCCTGGATCCTTTCATTATCCTGTATCCTAATTATGGGTATATGCCAAGGATCTTTTCTTCTTAGCTCTCTTCTCTTTCTCCCCTGTCTCTCTGTATCTATCTCTGTCTGTCTCTCTGTGACCTCATCAACTTTAATATATTCAGTTACCATCTTGATGTGGATGATTCTCAGATTCATATATCTAGTCCTAGCCTCTCTCTCCTAAACTCCAGTTCTTTTTTTTTTAATTAAATTTTTTTTCTCACCTCCAATTCTTCACCAGCAACTACCTGGCAGACATTTCAAACTGAATATCCAATGAGTATCTCCAACTCAGTATTCATACAGAACTCTTTATCTTTTTATCCCAAACACACTTCTCTGTTGAACTTCCCAGTTTCTGTCAAGTGTATCACTCATCCTTCTAATCACCTAGACTGGCCACCTTCTAGTCATTCGTGATTCCCTCATCCCACACATCCAATCCATTGTTATGTCTTTCCAGTTCTACCACCACCACCTCTCTCACTTTGTCTCTTTCTTTCCATTCCCATGGCCTCTTACCTCTTTCACTCACCTCTCTTCTATTGGCTTATCTGTAGCAGTAGACTCCTAATTAGGTTCCCTAAGTCAAAGTCCCTCCAGGTGTCAAACATACCTTAGCAACACTTCTGAGTGAGTATTTAACTGTCCCCACATTAAAACCAGATTAAAATATAGTTGGGAAATATTTAACAAAATAAAAACACAAGAAAATATAGATAACATCATATTTTAAAATTAAGTCAACATGTAGCTGACCCCTATGGATTATTGGCATGTTCTACATGGAATAGTTTGCCATTTCCTTATTTGCACCATTTTACAGATGAGGAACTGAGATAAATAGGTTGTACAGCAAGTAAGAATCTAAAGGGATTTGAATTTAGGTCTTTTTGATACTCGAGCCACCTTGCTGTTTTTTTATCTTCCATCTCTGTATATTTGCATTATGTTCCCTTTGCCCAGACTTTCTCCAGTGCTTACTCCCAATTTTTGCCTCTTAGCTTCCCTAGTTTCTTTCAATATTAAACTCCGGTATCATTTTCAATATTAAGTCTTTTCTGATCCCAGTTGCTAGCTCCTCTCCTCTTCCATCATGTTGTATCTATATGAATCTAGTTTGTATATTCCTAAATATATACATGTCTCCCCCAGGTAGATTATAAGCTCCTTGAGGGCAGGAACTTTTTCCACTTCTGTCTTCATAGCATTCAGTCAGTCAACAAGTAATATGTCAAGTGTTTACAATGGGGCAAGACAAAAGTCAGGAAGATTGTCCTTAGTCCTAGATACAGTGGATTACCTTGGTATCTTCAATTTCTGACCAAGTTCTAAGTTTTCCTTCATGGCCATTGAAAAAAATTGTCCTAAAATCTGTCCAGTCCAGGAGGGGCAGAGTTCACATGTTTGGTGTGTGGGATTTTCAAGAAAAACTAGCATCTCAACTCTCACCTGGGTTTCCAAAAAAGCTTTAGTATTCGAAGTAGCCATATTCTGGTAAAACCAGGTTAAGGATAGCCTATAGACATAAAACCCATTGATGAATTGAAGAGAGTCTACAAAGTAAGTAAAGGTAATATGAAAGGGAAAGGCGATGGCAGGTAGGGAGGACTCCTGAAGAAAATGGGATTTGAACTGAGGCTTGGAGGATTCCAGGGAAATAGATTTTTGAGATCACAGATCATCACAGTCATGGGGGACAGCTAATACAAAGGCAATGAGGGAGCTAGAAGATGGAGTGTATGTTCAAAGAACATATAGATACATTCTGGAACACATGGAAGAGAACAAGGTATAAGGAGACTGGAAAGAAGGTAGGAATGGCACAGGTTATGAAAAGTTTTAACTGCCAAACAGAAGATTTAGATAGTTGATCCTAGAGATAGTAGGAAGCCATGGAACTTACTGAGCTGGGGTTTGGGGAGAGGGAAGGTGATATGGTCAGATCCACCTTTAGAAAAATCAGTTTACAGCTGAGTGATGTATGGATTCTAATGGGGTGGGAGGGAGAGAGAAATAGTGACCAATCAGATGCCTATCAAAATAGTATGGGTGAGAGATAATTAGGGCATGTAGTGTTTGTATAAATAGAGAGAAGAGTTGTTTGTCCTTCATTCTTGAAGAGGACCATGACATTAGGGAGGTGACACCATAACATGCAAGTAAATTGGATTGAAGTGAGGGAGGGCTGTGCAAGGTCACTTTCCCCTGCAGAGCCATCTGGGTCCAGTGGCAAAATACAGATCAGGATGAGTGGAGATGGTCCTTAATGCAATGGGAGACCATGACCCTTTTAAGCTAAGATCTTCTAGAGGTCTCAGTTTGACCAAGGCCCACATACATTGGATGCTTAAGGCTAGATAGCCACTGAGTCAAAGAATTTCCTTACTCACCTACTCAAAAAAAAATCTGAATAAATAAATAAATCTGGAAGAGGACACACATATTATCTATCGATCATAGAAAAATATAGAGAAGGGTGTATATAGAGTGTATTCTAGAATAGGGTGTATTCTAGAATAGTACAGGGTTTCTTAAACTTTTTCTACTTATTGCCCCTTTAAACCCAAGAAATTTTTACCTGACCCCAAATATACAGATATTAAAATTGGTATACAAATCAAACATTTACTGATAATCATAATTTTGGGACCCCCACATTCAGTTATAAGATCTCATATGGGGTTTAAAAAACTTTGCCTGACATAATAATCTTTTTCTTTTCTTTTTCTTTTTTTTTTTTTTGCTGAGGCAATTGGAGTTAAGTGACTTGCCCAGGGTCACACAGCTAGGAAATGTTAAGTGTTTGAGTCTACATTTGAACTCAGGTCCTCCTAACTTCAGGGCTGGTGCTCTATCCACTGTGCCATCTAGCTGCCCCCATATAATAAGCTCTTAATAGATTCCATTTTTTTTTCCTTAGTCCTTTTTTTTCACCTTCTTCCCAGGACCCTGAACAGTGGAAACCTATCTTACTTCCCATGAATTCCTTGTTATGGGCTTCTGGGGCCTTTTAGCTACATCACATTAAATCTATTGAAGTCAAGCCCTGAGCACAAGACAGGCAGATCTCAAACAATTGCTATGAGAGAGCAGCAAGGCACCTTTGACAGGCATTCCCAGTAACTGCTTGGGGGAATTTGTGATGAGAAAAGACTTAATTACATTCTAGGAAGCAGGCTCAAATCCAGTGTCAGGTGGGTGTAACATACCCATAGATTGTTATATAATTCTCCAAATGCTAAACGGATGGGAGCTGCTGCTGCATTTCTGGACTTCTGGTTATTTCCATTCCAGCTGTTTGTTTTGGGTACAGCCCAAGGACACATTTTAGCTTCTGAGTGATGTGAAAGTGGAAAACATTCCAAATAAAAGCCTTAGGAAAATTGTGTACACACCCATCCCTATAGCCTATTTGTTTTTTCTATTTAAAGGATAAAAGCAGTCCAGTTTTCTTGGACTCCTGAGGTACCAAATTCCCCTTCCTGATTCCCAGAAGGAAGTCTTCTGGGAATTTCATTAGTCTATTTGGCACGTGGTTCTCAGTCCTCTCTTCCTTTTTTCCCTCTGGCTAAGAATTCCTATGAGCTAGGGAGACTTTTCAGAAATAGCCCAGGATCTTGGGTCTGGATGGGCTGATCAGACCTGATTTCTTAGGCATATGAAGTCCCCTGATAAGGGAACTCCTTCCACCAACGCAGTTGACAACTTTTCTTTAAGTTAGTCTTTGAGGATTTGGGGAGGGGGCACCCAGAATTTGAATGACTTACTTAGGGCCACACAGCTAATATTCCTTAGAATTCTCCTACAATTTACGCTTACATTTGAGGGGTCCCCAGAGGATGACTGCTTCTTTGGATCTTAGGAGTAATCTTGTAGATTACTTACACAACTAATATTATAGTCACAAGTCCACACCAACATACTTCAAATGAAAAATCAGCAAGTAGGATTAATCAGCTTGTAGCAAAGGCTACAAGGTAGCAGAGAAAACCCAATAGTTACAAAATCTTCTTCTCATAAAACTAGGATATTATCTCTCATAAATACATGAAAAGACTAAATTTAAACTGAGAGTACAATGGTGATGAGTCACAAATGTGAATCTTAATTCACAGGTGTTAAAGGCAGCTCACAACATCTGATATTATAGGATCCAAGAAATCCTTTTATTTCTTTGTATAGTTCATATGCAGATCTTTTGAGGTATAATGTCTCTGCTGAGACACTGTATTGAATTACTCAAAACTGCTTCCTTACTAGAGTTGGTGCTACTCTGTATCCATTTCTGTCTAGAGTATGTGTCTTCGCTCCCTGGTGGACACAAGGACAAGTTGAATAGTTTTGCTTTAGAGAAACATGGTAGGAAGAAGACAGCTTCTCTCTATTCTCTCATTAAAAATGATTCCTTCTTAAGCTCCACTTCTGGAACAGTTTAGAACTGCTTACAGAACTAGCAATCTAGCCTCTTATTGGCTCTCAGACTTTTATTCTTGTTTTTAACCAATCACTTTTCCCTTTCTAAGTCGTTGAGGAAAATGTTCTTATTTCATAAAGGCATGGTTTCAATTTTGCAGTTAATTTAGCATCTTATTGTCACATTAAAACCTCATCTTCTATGACTAAATTCACACCCACTGAGTTGGAGGCATGGAGTGAATGCTTACCTCCTATGCTCTCCTCCCTGTTAAACTTTTGCTATTCCTAGAAAATCAGCCAGAGTGTTTTTGTCAGAAGTCCACAATCTCAAAATCTGGATGTTTCTCTAGTGATTTGGGAAGAATCAAATACTATCTTTTTGAGTATTTTCCCTGCTGTTATATATAAAAGAGTTTCATAGAAATTTATGTTCACCAAAAATATCTAGAAAATAACAATTCTTCCACAAGGATACAGGGCTACATATAGTCCACAGTTTTGAAAATTACCTTCATTTCCAAATTCATGGTTATGCAATTTTAATAAGGAATCATCATTTTATATAATTCTGATAAGTACTATTTGCCTTGGCACTTGAAAAGGTCTTCTCCCAACCAAAAACAATAATGAAAAGAACAGAAAAAAAAAAAAAAAAAAAAGAATCAAGCTTATCCTCTGGTTCCTACAGAATTTTCAGAATATATTGATTCTATATATATTAAGGACTTTGGGTCAGCTGAAATTCACTTTATCACCCTTTATATAGTGACAAAAATAGTTTTGTCTTGATACTTGCATAACTACACTGACCTGTATTGGTTCAAAGAGGGAGTGTTTCCTTCTCTCTCTCCTCCCCTCTGAGGGAGTTCCAAGTTTTATACTCTGAGTTATGCAATTCTTCATTGTAGCTGCCCCCCCTTTTTAATGTATTATTTCTTTTTAAAAATAACTTTATTTTCAAAATACATGCAAAGATAGTTTTCAACATTCATCCCTGCAAAACCTTGAGTTCCAAATTTTTCTTTCTTCCTTCTTCCCACCCTCTTTCCTAGATAACAAGCAATTCAATTAATGTGTAATTTCTCAAGTGGTTTTTTTTGGGGGGGGCGGCTTTTCTTTTTTCCTTTTTTGCTGAGGCAGTTGGGGTTAAGTGACTTGCTCAGGGTCACCCAGCTAGGAAGTATTGTGTCTGAGGTTGGATTTGAACTTAGGTCCTCCTGACTTCATGGCCAGTGCTCTATCCATGTGCTATCGAGCTGCCCTGGGGGTTTTTCTTTTATAATCTGTTCATTCTTTTCACAATTTTCTTGTATCACCCTCATTTCTTTTCCCAAGTTTTTCTCTACCCCTCTTATTTGATTTAAAAAAAAAATACTTTCTGAGTTATTCCAGGAATTCTTTTTTTTGGTAGGGGGGAGGGGCTGAAATCAATTTACATTTTTCTCTAAGACTTTGATGCTGTTTTAGAATTGTTGTCTTCTTCCAGGTTAGTATTTTGATCTTCCCTGTCACCTTAGTAACTTTCTGTAGCCAGGTTCTTTTTTGTTGTTGTATGCTCATTTTCCAGCCTATTTCTTGACTTTTAACTTTATGTTAAAGTTGGATTTTGCGCCTATGTTGGAGGAGGCACTGTCCCACTGTCCCTAGCTATTAGAGCTAGGTCTGGGAATCTGTAAGTTTTCAGTTCTTCCAAGGTGGTGTAAACTAAGGAGAAATGTGACCCTTGCTCTTTTGGTCTGTACTTTAGTATATGAGCAACCACAAGCACTTTTATGTCCTAGAACTATGTCCTCATTCCTGCTAATACTCTTCTTCATTCTGAGATTGAAATCTAGAACCAGATATGAATAAGGCAACAGAACCTTGCTCCCAGTACTAGTAAAGGATCCCTGTAATCTCCTTCTGACCAGTTGTCTAACCCCATTACTGTCTGAAAGCAGAGAGCTTCAGAAGCTTCTGCTATCTTACCCCACCCTCCAAGGTCTGTTTTTGGCTTGCCTGGGCTCAGCTTATGCTGGCTTTTACTCCATTTTTACCCTAGTGAAACAGATCTTTCTTGCCAATCTCTTAAGAGGTCTTGAGCTGGAAAATTGTTTCACCCTATCCTTTTGTTGGTACTATTTTCCAGAATTCATTTTGAGGCATTATTTTAATGTTGATTGGAGGGAAAATTGGGATTGCTCAAGCAAATACATGTCTTTGTTAAATGAATAATGTCTATAGGGGGTTTGGGGAAAGAGTTACATAATATTTTAAAAATGGATTATTTTTTATTTGTACTATTAGAGATGTATATTGATAAGATATATTGGAAAAAATCAAAGAAACATATGTACAGATAGAATGCAAGATCTTTGAGGTTAGGATCTTCTGAATTTTTGCCTTTTTATTCCTAGTGCCTTTATCCATCATTCTGGGGACTAGTCCCTATGGAGAAGCAACCTGGCAACTTCCTGTAGATGCTATAGCCACAATGACTGAAGACCCTCAAAAAGAGAGTTCTTTTTACCAAAGTCCTCAGTATTACCATTTAATTCAATATCAGAAACTGCTATTTATGTGGAAATGACATCAGAGGCATTACTATCTGCTTTATATCTGTGCCTTAAGGACCATGGGACCTTTCTGACATAACTAAACCTTCCATATGGATTGTCTACCTCATCAGAATGTCAGTTAAATAGTATTTTTTTCTTTTTCTTTTTTAAACTAATTTTTATTAAAGCTTTTTAATTTTCAAAAGATATGCATGGATAATTTTTCAATATTAACCTTGTGCTCCAATTCCCCCCCTTCTCCCAAATCTCCCCTAGATAGCAAGTAATCTAATATATGTTAAACATGGTAAAAATACATGTTAAATCCAATATATTCATACATATTAAATAGTATTTATTAATGTTGACTATGTGCTAGGAATTACACTAAGTTCTGGGGATACAAAGAAAAGCAAAATATTTTTGCTTTCAAGGAGCTCACAGCCTAATGAGAGAGGCCATGCCAAAAATTGCTTCCAAATAAGGTATATAAAGAATAAATTGGGGTAGTCTTAGAATAACTGGGATAGGTTTCTTACAGAAGGTAGATCTTTAACTGACTTTTGGAAGAAGCCAGAAAATCCAGAAGACAGAAAAGAGGAGGAAGAGAGTTTCAGACATGGGGGACAGGCAGTAAAAATGCCTCAAGTCTGAAGATGGAATTTCTCTTTCAAAAAAAAAGAAAAACAGTATTAAGAAGGGCAATATTGGGGGCGGAGCCAAGATGGTGGAATGCAGACACCAGGCTGTGACCTCCTCTGACCTTCTCTCAAATCAACAGCAAATTAAGCCTCTGAAACGATTTTGGAGTCAAGGCACCTACAAATATTTGGAGTACAACACACTCCCAGAAGAAGTTACCTTGGAGGAGCTTCAGAACAGGTCTGTTTCAGTCAGGCAGGGAGTCAATTACCGAGCTCAGTTGGCAGCTCCAGGAGACAGGGCAGGAAGCCCGGCCGGGACTCAGTGGCAGATTCTAAACACTGGAAAGTTTCTGTGAGGCTCTTAGGCCACTCTGTCCTGGTTGTGAGCAGGTGCTTTGGCAGAGCTGCCTTTTGTAAAAGGTAGATTGTAAACCACTGAGAATGCAGGACCTAGCCCCGATAGCCCAGTACTGAAAGTCAATCAGCCAAACTGCCCCAGGGCAAATTAAAGCAGCTGTCACTCCTCTGCTTAAAACAGACCTCAAGCTTTAAAAAAAATGAATAAAAAACAAAAAAGAACTCTCACCATAGATAGCTTTTATGCAGAGAGAGAAGAATAGACCTCAGATCCTGAGGTTCATAAAGGTGAAGTAACTCCAGAGGAAGCCACAAAGGGAGATATGAGCTGGTCCCCATTTCACAAGGCTTTTCTGGAAGATTGCATAAAGAATCTCAAGAAAGTTAGAAGAAAAATGGGCAAATGAATTGAAATCATTGCAAGAAGGATATAATGCCCTCCAAAAGAGATATGAAAAAGACACCCATTCACTGAAAAACAAAACTGGTGAAATGGAAAAAGACTGCAATGAAAAAAAATTTCAATTGGCCAATTACAAAAAGAGCTAAAAAAGGTAACTGAAGAAAATAATACATTAAAAATTAGAATTGAACAAATGGAAGTGAATGAATCAATAAGACTTCAAGAATCAGTCAAACAAAAACAAAAAAAAATGAAAAAATAGAAGAAAATATGAAATATTTCCTAGGAAAAACAACTGACCTGAGAAACAGATCTAGGAGAGACAATCTAAAGATTATTGGACTTCCTGAAAGCCATGATGAAAAAAGAACCTAGACATTATCTTCCAGGAAATCACCAAAGAAAACTGCCCTGATGTTTTGGAATCAGAAGGTAAAATTGCCATCAAAAGAATTTACTGATTACCTCCTGAAAGAGACCCCAAAATTAAATCCCCAAAGAATATCATGGCTAAATTTCAGGATTATCGCACCAAGGAAAAGATATTGCAAGCAGCTAGAAAAAAAAAACAATTCAAATACCAGGATCTATAATTAGAATCACCCAGGATCTGTCAGCTTCCACATTAAAGGATTGAAGGGCCTGGAATCAGATATTCTGAAAGGCAAAGGAACTTGTATTACAGCCAAGAATAAGCTATCCAGCTAGAATGAACATTATCTTCCAGGAAAGAAGATGGATATTTAAAGATATAAGTGAATTTCAGCTATTTCTAATGAAAAGACCAGATCTGAACAAAAAATTTGACCTCCAAATACAGAACTCAAGAAAAGCATAAAAAGGTAAAAAGGAAAGATCTCTTGAGAGCTATATTTCTACTATGGGTATACTTAAAGAATGGGGGTATAATTTGATTTTACTTTGATAATATGAAAAAGAAACTAGAGGTAGAAGGGGGATCATATTGAAAAAAGAGGAAAAAGGAGGTAAAAGACAAAAAAAAAGTAAAAATAAAGTCAAATCTCATGAAGAGGCAAAGAAAACCTAATATAATTGAGAGAAAGAAGGGGGTGGTGAGCATTGTGTGAATCTTATTCTCATCAGATTGGGTTCTAAAAGAGAGTATCAGACATATTCGGTTTCACAGAGAAACATGTCCCTCCTTATAGGGAAGTGGGAGGGAAAGAAGGAAAAGAAAGGGAAAGACTAATAGAAGGGAAAATAGAAGAATTAGAATGGTGTACAAAAGGGCGAGGGGCTCTAAAGTGGGAAGGACTGTCTGAGGGAGGTGGTCATCAAAAACAAAATACTGAGAAAGGGGAAAGGGAGAAAGGGGAAAGGAAAGAGAAAAACATAACTTTGGATAAGTAAGATGGTAGGAAATACAGAATGTGAATGGGATGAACTCTCCCATAAGACGGAAGCAGATAGCAGACTGGATTAAAAGCCAGAATCCTATAATATGTTGTTTATAAGAAACACATCTAAAGCATCCAGATACATACAGAATGAAGGTAAAGGGCTGGAGTAGAATCTATTATGCTTCAGGTGAAAAAAAAAAAAAAGCAGGGATAGCAATTCTGATCTCAGATCAAGTAAAAACAAAGATAGATCTAATTAAAAGATATAAGGAAGGAAACTATATTATTTTAAAGGGTACTATAGACAATGGAGCAAAATCAATACTGAACATATATACACCAAGTGGTATAGGATCCAAATTCCTAGAGGAGAAGTTAAGAGAGATGGCAAGAAGAAATAGACAGCAAAACTATACTCGTGAGGGATCTCAACCTTGCTCTCTCAGAATCAGACAAATCAAACCACAAAATAAATAAGAAAGAAGTTAGGGAGGTAAACAAAATGTTAGAAAAGTTAGGTATGATAGATCTTTGGAGAAAATTGAATGGAGACAGAAGGGAGTTTACTTTTTTCTCAATGGTTCATGGAACTTATACAAAAATTGACCATGTGTTAGGACATAAAAACCTCAAAATCAAATGCAGAAAGGTGTTTTTTTCAGATCACGATGCAATAAAAATCACATGCAATATAAGGCCAGGAGAAAATAGACCAAAAGTTAATTGGAAATTAAATAACCTAATCCTAAAGAATGAATGGGTGAAAGCAATTCATAGACACAATCAATCATTTCATCCAGGAGAATGACAATAATGAGACAACATACCAGAATTTGTGGGATACGGCCAAAGTGGTTACAAGGGGTAATTTTGTATCTCTAGATGCTTACTTGCATAAAATAGAGAAAGAGAAGGTCAATGAATTGGGCTTACTATTAAAAAACAAAACTAAAAAAAGAACAAATTAAAAACCCTCAATTAAATATCAAATTGGAAATTATGAAAATAAAAGGGGAAATTAATAAAATTGAAAACAAGAAAACTATTGAATTAATAAATAAAACTAAGAATTGGTTTTATGAAAAAAAGATAAGCTTTTAGATAATTTAATTAGAAAAGAAGGAAAGAGGAAAATCAAATTGTGAGTCTCAAAAATGAAAAGGGAGAACTTTCCACCAATGAAGAGGAAAGTAGAGCAATAATTAGGAGTTACTTTGCCCAACTTTGTGCCAATAAATTTGATCATCTAAATGAAATGCAGGAATATCTACACAAATATAAATTGCCCAGGTTAACAGAAGAGGAAGTGGATTATTTAAATAGTCCTATTTTAGAAAAAGAAATAGAACAAGCTATTAATCAATTCCCTAAGAAAAAATCTCCAGGGCCAGATGGATTTACATGTGAATTCTACCAAACATTTAAAGAACAATTAATTCCAACACTATATAAACTATTTGAAATAATAGGGAAAGGAGCAGCTAGGTAATTCAGTGGATAGAGTACCAGCCCTGAAGTCAGGAGGACCTGAGTTCAAATCTGATCTTAGACACTTAACATTCCCTAGCTGTGTGACCCTGGAAAGGTCTCAGCAAAACCTCAATTGTCTCAGCAAAAAGAAAAAAAAGAAAAAGAAATAATAGGGAAAGAAAGTGTACTACCAAATTCCTTCTATGATACAGATATGGCGCTGATAGCTAAACCAGGTAGGGTGAAAACAGAGAAAGAAAACTATAGACCAATTTCCCTAATGCAAAAATTAATGCAAAAATCTCAAATAAAATATTAGCTATGAGATTATAGAAAATCATCCCCAGGATAATAAACTATGACCAAGTAGGATTTATACCAGGAATGCAGAGCTTCTTCAGTATTAGGAAAACTATCAGCATAATCAATTATATTAATAACCAAACTAACAAAAATCATATGATTATCTCAATAGATGCAGAAAAAGCATCTGATAAAATCCAACACCCATTCCTATTAAAAACACTAGAGAGTATAGGAATAAATGGGCTTTTCCTTAAAATGATCAGTAGCATCTATTTAAAACCATCAACAAGCATCATATGTAATGGGGACAAACCAGAACCATTCCCAATAAGATCAGGAGTGAAACAAAGCTGCCCACTGTCACCATTACTATTTAATATTGTATTAGAAATGTTAGCTTTGGCAGTAAGAGAAGAAAAAGAGATTAAAGGAATTAGAGTAGGTAATGAGAAAACCATCATATCACTCTTTGCAGATGATATGATGGTATACTTAGAGAACCCTAGAGACTCAACTAAAAAACTACTAGAAACAATTCACAACTTTAGCAAAGTTGCAGGATACAAAATAAATCCACATAAATCATCAGCATTTTTATATATTACCAACAAAGTTCATCAGCAAGAGATACAAAAAGAAATTCCATTCAAAATAACTGTGGATAGTATAAAATATTTGGGAATCTCTCTGCCAAGGGAAAGTCAGGAACTATATGAACTAAACTACAAAACACTTTCCACACAAATAAAGTCAGACCTAATCAGTTGGAAAAATATCAAGTGCTCATGGGTGGGTCCAGCAAATATAATAAAAATGACAATATTACCCAAATTAATTTACTTATTTAGTGCCATACCAATCAAACTCCCAAGAAATTATTTTACAGATCTAGAAAAAATAGTAACAAAGTTCATCTGGAAGAACAAAAGATCAAGAATTTCAAGGGAATTAATGAACAAAAATGCTGATGAAGATGGCCTAGCTGTGCCAGATCTAAAACTATATTATAAAGCAGAGGTCATCAAAACCATTTGTTTTTTTGTTGGTTGTTGTTGTTTTTCTTTTCTTTTTTTGGAGGGGGGGCATTAAATTTATTTATTTATTTTCTTTATTAAAGCTTTTTATTTGCAATACATATGTATGGGTAATTCTTCAACATTGACCCTTACAAAGCTTTCTGTTAAAAATTTTTCCACCCTAGTCCCCACCCCTCCCCTAGATGGCAGGAAGTCTACTACATGTTAATTATGTTAAAATACTTGACAAATCGAATATATGTATACATATTTCCATACTCATCTTATTTTGCAAGAAAAATCATATCTACAAGAAAAAAGATCTGAGAAACACAATGCAAGCAAACATCAATAGAGAGCATGAAAATGTTATGTTGTGGTCCACATTTCATATCCCTCTCTCTGGGTGTATATGGCTTTCTTCACTGAACAGTTGGAACTGGTGTGAAATGTTTCATTGTTGAAGAGAGCCATGTCCATCAGAATTGATCATCATGTAGTCTTGTTGCCATGTATAATGATCTCCTGCTTCTGCTCACTTCACTCAGCATCAGTTCATGCAAGTCTCTCAAGGCCTCTCTGAAATCATTCTGCTGGTTGTTTCTTACAGAACACTAATATTCCATGACATTCATATACCATAATTTATTCAGCCATTCTCCAATTGATGGGCATCCATTCAGTTTCTAGTTCCTTGCCACTACAAAAAGGGCTGCCACAAACATTCTTGCAAATGTGGGTCCCTTTCCTTCCTTTAAGATCTCTTTGGGATATAAGCCCAATAGAAATGCTTCTGGGTCAAAGGGTATGCACAGTTTGATAACTTTCTGAGCATAATTCTAAATTGCTCTCCAGAATGGTTGGATCCATTCACAGTTCCACCATGTTGTTGTTTTTCTTGTAGATCTGATTTCTCTTGTACAGCAAGATAACTGTATAAATATGTATACACACATTCAATCTGTCAAGTATTTTAACATAATTAACATGTATTAGACTTCCTGCCATCTAGGGAAGGGGGTAAGGGCAAGGAGGGAAAAATTTGTAACAGAAAGCTTTGCAAGGGTCAGTGTACAAAAATTACCCATGCATATGATTTGCAAATAAAAAGCTTTAATAAACAAAAAAAGAAGGGCAATATCATAGGATCCTAGAGTACGTAAAGGGTAGAGAGTATGTAAGATATTAGAAAAGTAATAATTTTGTAAGCGGTCAGGTTATGATGAGCTTTAAAAATTAAACGGGATTTCATATTTATTCCTGAAAGTAGTAAGTATCCTCTAGAGTTTATTGAACAAGGAGGTGATATGGTCAAATTTGCATTTTAGGAAGATAAATTTGACAGCTAAGTGGAAAATAGATTGAAAAGAGGAGAGATTAAGGCTGGAAGATCAATTAGCAGGCTATTGCAATGGGTCAAATGTGAAGTTATAAGGGTCTTTATCAGGGTGGTGGCAGTGTCAGAGGAAAGTAAGGAGAAATGTTACAAATGGAAAATGACAGGGTTTATCATTGATTGGAATGAGAGAGAGTGAAGAGTGAAGGAAGACATTCGAGTTGCAAGCCTGGGTGAATGGGGAGATGGTGGTACCTTTGATTGTTGGGCATTTTCAGTTTGAGATGTCTATGGGACATCCAATCCAAGATGTTTATAAGCCTGGTGATGTGAGACTGGAAGTTGGAAGAGATGTTTGGATTGGATAAGTAGATTTAAGAATCATCTGCATAGAGGGAGAAAAGAAAGCGCTTAGGATAGTGCCTTGGGTAACACTAATTATAAGTGGGCATAATGAGGATAAAGATCCACAAGAGGAGACAGAGAAGGAAAGGTCAGATAGGTAGGAGAAGAATGGTATCATGAAAACTAGAGAGTGGAAAATATCAGAAGGAAAGAGTGATTGATAAGAGTCTGGAGCTGCAGAGAGGCCAAGAAGGATGGAGATTTTTTTTTAAAAGTCATTAGATTTGGCAATTAAGAGATGATTAGTGACTCTGGAGAGAGCAGTTTCAGAATGCAAGTTTCTTGAGAACAGAGACTATCATCACTAAACTATTTTTATTCTTCTTAATACAGTACTGTATACATAGTGAATAGTGTTTTACAAAATCATTCATTTTCAGGGCATTGAACATTGTATGCTCTTAATATATTTTTGATGAATTGAATGTATTCTACATCTGAACAACTCGGCCTGGAGTAAAAATTTGGCAAAGATCTTGACAAGGAGAGAAATGCTTCTGCTGTCTGATTAGAGTAGACTATGCACTTCAAAAATCTAGACTCAACCTGACTGTTGGGTCTCTGGTAAATGCACATTTTTCATAGATCTACATAAGCTATTTTTGGGTGACTAAGCTGTGAGAAATGTTAACTCAGCTGATATTCTCTACCACAGAAAAATACAAAGCAACTATGCTTTGGTAAAAGCTATGTGACATAGATTCACATGAAAAGAGATGGACAAGTCAGGAGTACTGGAAGACATGTGATTGTGGGTACTTCAGCAAGAAACCCACTTCAACATTTTTTATCTAAGATCATAGCATTTTCAATCGAGGACACCCAAAAAATTTTTTGTGAAGGACTTCCAAGAACCACTTTTTTATTTCCCACGTCCCTGTCCTAAGTGTGAGATTGACTAGCAATTAGATGAAATGACACTTTTCAACTGCAAAGAAATTTCTTGTCAATTTTCTTCCAACCAAATAGAGAAAAAGTAGATAAAATCCAATGCTGGATGGACAGCCAAACATTATTTTATCCAAGGGGCTGGCTATTGATGCCTCACAGTACATAATAGTTGGCATTTATATAGCACCTATTATATTATCTCATATTCTTTATCAAGACAACAACCCTGAGAAGTAAATGTTATTATTATTCCTATTTTACAACTGAAAAAACTGAATTAGACTGAGGTGAATTGACTTGTCACAGGTCACACGGATATCATCTGTGTAAAATTTGAACTCAAGTCTCCTGATAGTAACCAACTACTCTAGCCAGTGTACCACCTAGCTGCTTCTAGCCCATAGCAGATGCAGATGCACTCCCAGTTATATATGTATTTTAATAGTTTTTAGGTCCAAACAAGCTTTGATGTATATATTTTTTATTAAAGCTTTTTATTTGCAAAACATATGTATGGGTAATTTTTCTTTTTTTTTTAAAAAGCTTTTTATTTGCAAAACATATGCATAGGTAATTTTTCAACATTGACCCTTGCAAAGATTTCTGTTCCAAATTTTTCCCTCCTACTCCCCACCCCCTCCCCTAGATGGCAGGAAGTGTAATACATGTTAATTATGTTAAAATATTTGACAGATAGAATATGTGTATATATATTTATACAGTTATCTTGCTGTACAGGAAAAAAAACTGAGAAGAAAAACATAATGTAAGAAAACCTTTGATGTATATTTTTTAAAATGATGTGGACAGAAAACCTATGGATGTTCAGAATATAGGAAAGTAACTTTAAAGAAAATCTGACTATATATGAAAGAATGCCTATACAACAAAAATGGGGTCATGGAGAGTTGGACAAGAATAAAAAACAAAGGAACAACAACAACAAAAAAAACCTCTTTTTGTTTATACAACTGTTTTGGTGTATTTATTGGATACATAACAATTTAAACATAAAAAAGCCAAGTTTTGAAGAAACCATGGACACTCTTTAGTGCCTAGGGAATCAAGATTATATTACAAAACTTTCCCTACAAAACAGAAGTATTCATTTTCATCAATTCTGAAATCCTCTAATGAATTTGTCTTACTCCTCCACCACCACCACCACCATCCCTGCCCCCTATCAGGTAAACAAGAAATTGATGAGCTGGAAAAGAGAGTGAAAAGGATGATAGAGACACTTTGACATGTCTTATGAGGATTACTTAAAGCAACTGGGTAGCTTTAGCCTGGATAAAAGAAGTCAGTGAATGCGTAGGGAGAAGCAGAGAAGGATAAGGAACTTAATTTCTTTCTTTCAGTTATAGGGAAGTTATAAAAGACAGGAAAGGGGAGGTGAAGCAGGGGTTTCCACTTTTGACTCTTATCCTGCTCCATTTAGCAAACACCCTGTGAAATAACCAGGAGCTGCCTTTCTCACAGGCTGCTCCCATCTGTCTGACTTACTTTCTATGCTCTAATCTCACAGGTCAAGATGGAGTTGTGAATATTGAGGAGGAACTAAGCTTTCCTACCACATATACTATAGTGGAAGAAAACCACAGAAACAGAAGTGAGCTCTTCAACCCAGTGAAGAATTACACAATAAGATGATCAGAATATAGCTGAAGATGAATTTGTATCATGAAACTTGCACAGGTCCTGGAGCTTTAAAAAATGCTATGTAAGGGAAAATATGAGTAAGCAGGAAAACATCCCAAGAAATAAATGGATTAAGAAAAATCTGAAAAGCTGTAAATAGGATTAGAATTAGAAGAATAAGAAAACAAATATAATGAGAATTGTAAAGGTCGAAAAATGCCTTGACCACAAGAGCCAAAAAAAAAAAAAAAAACTAAATAAAGATATAAAGCCAAAAATAAAATTTGAAATTAGAATTCAAATAAAAACTCTAGAGGAAAAAAATTAGTAAGATAATAAATAACTTGGATTAGAAGGTAAAATAGCTAATCCAAGTAGTAGTCACTTTGAAAAATAAAATAAACTGAAGAGAATTTAAAGGATCTGATACAATGAGAAATATCAGAACAAAGTCAAATGATTGAGAAAAAAATAAAATAGAAGGCATCTGCTATCAAAAATAGCTGACTAAAAATGGGTTAATGTCAAATAATTCTAAGGATTACTGTTCTTCTGGAAAACCAGGAATAAATAAAGAATTTATATATCATATTTCAAGAAAATTGCCCAGATCTACTAAAACCAAAAGATAAAGTGTAAATAGAAAAATCCACTAATCACCTGAAAGAAACCCCAAACTAAAAATGCATAGAAATGTCAATCAAAATCCAGAACTTCCAAATCAAATCAAATTTTAAAAAAATATTCTGGAAGCAGCCAGGAAAAAAAAGAGTTCAAGTACCACCAGGATCATACAAAATTATTCTGCCATTATGACAAAATAAACAATAAATAAAACTTAGATTGCAGGATTTTAAACTCAAAAGATAAAAATATAACAAAAAAATGTTTTCTACAAAATTTAGTGTAATTCAATGGGAAGAAAAATGGATTTTAATAGATTAGAATACTTTCAAGAATTGTTAGTGAAAAAGCCAGAACTGAGTAGAAATATTGAATGCAAACCTAGTGGCCAAGAGAAATCTGAAAAGGTAAATATCTTTACACAATTGAAAAGAATTCTAATGAGGGAGAAGAGTTGAGTCTTTTCACAATGTCATTGTCTTCCATGGTTAGAGAGGGAGTTAAAAAACATAGTAGCATAGGAATGTGAAAATGAAATTTTGTTCTGTTTTTGTTAATGAAAGAGAAAGAGAAAGAGAGGACAAAGGAAAATGTATGTTTGTGAAATGAAGAAAAAAGGGTAGGAATTTACTGTTTCACATAAATGAAGTGGACAATCTTCCCTCCAGACAAATATGATCAGAAGATTAGGGGAGTTGACTTCTAAATAATTGTTACCTTTAATCCAAACCTTAGAAAGTGGATTGCAACACACTCAGTATTTGGTATAGTATTTGGTCCTTAAACAATAAGGAAACAAGTATGGTCAGGTAAAGGGGAGAAGGATGCAAAAGGAAAGACAAATTTGAAGATACAGTCACAAGTAAAATAGAAGTTTTGGAGGGTGAATCATAAAAGATGAGATTAAGAAGGGAGAAGATTTAAGAACCATATGTCATGGTCTAAACCTGATCAAAAGAAGAGTGTAAAAGGAATATGAACATAGTGATTCAATTGTAGATTATCAACATGAATCAGATTCTTTCTTGACCTCCTTCTTTGAAAATCACAAGGCAGAGAGAAAAATAAAAAATAAAAACTATAAGTATATGAAAGAAAGAAGCATACCATTTATAATTCTAAACAAGAAAGTGAAAGGATCACAACATGAATAATATGAAAATATTTTTGCGTGACTACACATAGATAACAATTGATATAAAATTGATTGCCTTCTAAATGAGGGGGTTGGAGAAGGAATAAGAAAATTTGGAACTCACAGTTTTAAAAACAAATGCTGGGGCAGCTAGGTGGCTCAATAGTTAAAGCACAAGCCCTGAAGTCAGGAGCACCTGAGTTCAAATCTGGTCTCAGACACTTAACACTTCCTGGCTGTGTGACCCTGGGCAAGTCACTTAGCTCCAATTGCCTCAGCCAAAAAAAAAAAACCCAAAAGAAACAAACAAAAAAGAACAAATGCTAAAAATTGCTTTTACATATAATTGGGAAAAAATAGAATAATAAAAAAAGAAAAAGAAAGTGAGATGTGCAAAATTGTTTGTGGTAGCCCTTTTTGTAGTGGCTAGAAACTGGAAACTGAATGGATGCCCATCAATTGGAGAATGGTTGAATAAACTATCGTATATGAATGTCATGGTATATTATTGGTCTGTAAGAAATGACCAACAGGATGATTTTAGAGAAGCCTGGAGAAACTTGCATTAACTGATGCTGAGTGAAATCATCAGAACCAGGAGATCATGGTACATGGCAACAACAAGACTATATGATGATCAATTCTGAAGGACATGGTTCTCTTCAACAATGAAATGTTTCAAACCAGTTCCAGTTGTTCAGTTATGAAGAAAGCCATATACACCCAGAGAGAGGGATCTGAATGTGAACCACAACATAACATTTTCATGCTCTCTATTGATGTTTGCTTGTATCATGTTTCCCTTCTCAGATTTTTTTTCTTATAGATCTGATTTTTGTTGTACAGCAAGATAACTGTAAAAATATGTATACGCATATTTGACTTGTCAAATATTTTAACATAATTAACATATAATAGACTTCCTGCCATCTAGGGAAAGGAATAGAGGGAAAGGAGGGAAAAATTTGTAACAGAAAACTTTGCAAGTGTCAATGTTGAAAAATTACCTATGCATATGTTTTGCAAATAAAAAGTTTTAATTAAAAAAAAAAGAAAGAAAGAAAGTGAGAGGGATGAACTCACCCATAAAATGAAGGAGAGAAACAGAAGGGAATAGAAAGTAGATGCCAATGAATGGTATTTATAAGAAGGATACATATTCATTCAAAATTGAAATAAAGGCCTAGAATAGAATTTTTTACCCCTCAGGAAAATACAGATAGGAGCATATCTTTCCAAGTAAGCTAGGTTATTTTTTTTTCTCAAAGAGCAAGGAGCTGTGGTAGAGATTTAATTGATTTAATGAGCTAAGCCTCAAGTACTTGCTTGATATGATTAAGTTTAGTATGATAGATCTCTGATAATTAAAGAATAGGAATGAAAAGGAATATATATATATATATTCTTTTATATATATATATATATATATTCTTCAGTGGAGTATGGTACCTTTTCAAAACGGCCATGTAATCATGGCCATCAAAAACTTTATAAACAAATGTAGAGTAAATGCTCAATGTCACCTTTATAGACCATATCACAACAACAATTTAATCAATGAAAAGCATTTGAAGAAAGGCTATGAATTTAAATGGAAATAAAATAATTTAATCTCAAAGGATTGATGAGTCAAAAGAGCAAATAGAAGAAACAACAAATGATTCCATAAAAGAAAATTACAACACTGAAACATCATATTGAAACTTTTGGAATGCAGCCAAAGCAGTCCTTAGGGAAAATTTTTGCAGTTTTAAACACTTTCATCAACAAAAGAAAAAAAACCAAACAGATTAATGAATTGAGCATGTAACAAAACACACACACACACACACACACACACACACACACACGAGAAACAACAAATTAAAAAGCCACCCAAAACACTAAAATAGAAATTCTGAAAAGCCAAGGAAAAGGTAAATAAAATTCAATATAAAAAACATTAATTTGTTCAATAAAAATGGGACTGCTTTTTTAAATGTTGATCTGATTTTTTTAAGAAGAAAACTGAAATACTAATATGAAAAAGGAGAATTCATAATAAATGAAGACTAAATAAAGGAAATTATTAGACTCTATTTTTGCCCAATTATATACTAACAAAATTGATCATGTAAATTAAATGAATATTTCAAAAATATGAAAACCTAGATTATAAATGTAAGAAATAGTGAATTTCAACAACCCAGTGTCAGAAAAGAAAACAAAACAAGCCACAATATTCATCTTCCCCAGAAGGGGAAAAAAATCCAACATATGGACTGACAAGTAAATTCAATCAAACATTCAAACAATAATAAATTCCAATACTAGGTAAAGGTGTATCCCATTTGGATTTCAAGAACTTTGAATGTCATAAGGGGTAAAAATAGAGATTTTGAAACATAAATATTTCATTACTTTCGAAAGGATCTGAAGTGTGAATAGGTTAAATGCACAGGAAATCTGCAAGACAATGAACACTCCCCAATACAAGGATTGCTTCAATATTTTTGTCCTCAGCCATTTAACTGCATAAAACTTAGAAGGAATATAGGAAGTATACCTTGGGTGGTTATTATAATATAATTATATTTCCAACCAAGTCAGGGGCATTGTGTTTACATACTGCTCGGTTTGCTGAAGGCTACCTGACTCAGATTAGTGAAAAGAATGCTGTAACACAAGACCATGTCAAAAACAAATGAACTGGAAGTAATTGGTGTCAGAGCTTCTTAAGACACATGTTTAGCTCTAGAGACTCTTCAGGATAGACATGTGGAAAGAGAGAAGTAATAGACATGTAAAGGAAATTGGATTCTTAACATATCCCTGATTTTGAGTTTTCAATTCTTGATACCATTAAAATGGATCTTCTAGCTTGACAGCAGGCCTTCTATATTGATTTAGAATGAGATGTTATCTCATTCCTAATTTAAGAACTTATTCATTTAGGTGTATTTTCTAGTAGAATCTGTTTGATGTTTTGCTTGAATAAATTTGCTTGGATAAATTTGTGTAATTACCATTTGATTCAGAGGAACTAAACTAGTGATCATAAGCTAAAAGTCACCCAACCCCCTTAAGAATGGCCTGGGCAAAGGGAGGGAGGGAAAGAAGAGGGAGAAGAGGGGAAACTAAGTGGCACAGTGGATAGAGCACTGGCCTTGGAGTAGGGAGGACCTGAATTCAATTTTGGCCTCAGAATGGCCACTTGAGAGGCCTCAAGTGGCTACTTGACACTAACTGTTTGACAAGTCACCTAATCCCAATTGTTTTACAAAAACAAAAACAAAAACAAGGGAAGTGTCTTTCCTTCTAAACCAGACTCATATTCCTAATATGTGGATATTAACACATTTTGAGGTAGAAGGTAGATATAATTTCATCTCAATGCCCTTCTTAAAAATAGTTGAAGAAGGGAGGGAGCACCCAGGCTTGGAACTTCTGTTCCTCTCTGAATAGAAATCTAAGTCTCCCTTAAAAAAAAGAGGCTTAGATTCCAGAGATTTCTGCCCATGTCATTAGACAATTCACATGAATATACTAGCTCTCTTATATAAGTAAAGGTGGAGTTTCTCATTGAAGAAAGATGCCTTTGAACCACAAAGCACTGTCAAACATGAGAAGATAGATTACTTTTACCACCTGTTTAAAGATGTCAAACCTGAGTTAAGATTCAAAGATGGGAGGATTCCTCTAATCCTAGGCTAAGAATTATTGTCTTTGCTAAAAAGAATGTTGTGACATTCTGGGTAAAATGAATATTATAATAGCCTGCTAAGCTAGAGGCTTGAGGTGTGAGGGAGTGGAAGATGACAGTTGCTCCTCAAAGAAAGAAGTCAGGGACTTTGGTGGCTTGACCTATCTAGCAAAGACTATGAAACAAGAGAAGAACCCAGAAACTGAGTCATTAATTTGGATGATTCAGTTAAGCTGCATTTGACTAGTGGTAGAACAACATATAGCACCACAGCCCACTGAGGAGTCAGATTTATATACAAATGGCTTGACCTGTCCATAGTTTGATCCATCCTTCTGAGCTGTGCCTTTTGAGGAATTAACACAACTGAACAATAGAGCAACTTATTTGTCATTTGTGCTATGTTGTTCCCCACAATGGGCTTTGTGAGGGTTTTCCAAAGAAATAAAATACAGTGAGATTTTGTTCTTCCAGAATTGCAATTTGCCTAGGCCATATGTGTTTTTTATACACATCTCATGACCATTGTATTTTAGGTTCATACTTACTTTTTGCCCCCAAAGATTCTGTGTATTTGTGGAATGGTGTGACTCAGATTTCATTAATGCTAGAGGAAATAGGAGAAATACTTGGTAACTACTTTGCTGTACCATTTGAGTAAATGCCTTTGCTAAAGAACTGAATCTACTGGCTGATTTTTTTTTTTGATCAACCAAAAGAGGAAGATAGGTTATATTCCCCCTTCCTCCATATGATAGATATTTTTTTCTTTTCTTTCTTTATTTTTATTAAAGCTTTTTATTTGCAAAACCTATGCATGGGTAATTTTTCAACATTGATTCTTGCAAAGCTTTCTGTTAGAAATTTTCCCCCCACAGTGCCATACCAATCAAACTCTCAAGAAATTATTTTACAATTCTAGAAAACACAGTAGCAAAGTTCATTTGGAAGAACAAAAGGTCAAGAATTTCAAGGGAATTAATGAAAAAAAAAGGCAGATAAAGGTGGCCTTGCTGTACCAGATCTAAAATTATATAAAGCAGCGGTCATCAAAACCATTTGGTACTGGCTGAGAAATAGAGTAGTCAATCAGTGGCATAGGATAGGATCTCAGGACATGCTTGCATGAACTGAAGTCTCTCCAGGCCTCTCTGAAATCGTCCTGCTGGTCATTTCTTATATACAATAATATCCCATAACATTCATATACTATGAATGTTATGGCATATTATTGCTCTGTAAGAAACGACCAACAGGATGATTTCAGAGAGGCCTGGAGAGACTTGCATGAACTGATGCTAAGTGAAATGAGCAGAACCAGGATATCATTATACACGGCAACAACAAGACTATATGATGATCAATTCTGATGGACATGACTCTTCAACAATGAAATGCTTCAAACCAGTTCCAATCGTTCGGTGAAGAGAGCCATATACACCCAGAGAGAGGGATATGCAATGTGGCCCACAACAAAGCATTTTCATGCTCTCTATTATGTTTGCTTGCATTGGGTTTCCTTTTTCAGATTTTTTTGTTCATGTAGATACAATTGTTCTTGAACAGCAAGATAAGTATGGAAACATGTATACATATATTCGACTTGTCAAATATTTTAATATAATTAACATGTAGTGGACTTCCTGCCATCTAGGGGAGGGGAGGGGAATAGGGGGAAAAATTTGTGACAGACAGCTTTGTAATGGTCAGTGTTGAAGAACTACCCATACATATGTTATGCAAATAAAAAGATTTAATAAAAAAAAGAAAGAAAGAAAGAAAGAAAGCAAGAAAGAAGGAGAAAGAAAGAAAGAAAGAAAGAAAGAAAGAAAGAAAGAAAGAAAGA
>JAJPUD010006172.1:111680-137085 GCA_023553655.1 Myrmecobius fasciatus
GAAAGAAAGAAAGAAAGAAAGAAAGAAAGAAAGAAAGAAAGAAAGAAGGAAATTTCCCCCTGCAGCCCCCACTCCCTCCCCTAGATGGCAGGAAGTCTAATACATGTTAATTATATTAAAATATTTGACAAATCGAATATGTACATACATATTTTTACAGTTATCTAGTTGTGCAAGAAAAATTTGATCTACAAGAAAAAAAATCTGAGAAGGGAAACATAATGCAAGCAAACATCAATAGAGAGCATGAAAATGTTATGTTGTGCTCCACATTCAGATCCCTCTCTCTGGGTGTATGTGGCTTTCTTCGTCACTGAACAACTGGAACTGGTTTGAAACATCTCATTGTTGAATAGAACCATGTCCTTCACAATTGCTCATCATATAGTCTTGTTGCTGCCATGTACCATGATCTCCTGGTTCTGATGATTTCACTCAGCATCAGTTCATGCAAGTCTCTCTAGGACTCTCTGAAATCATCCTGCTGGTCCTTTCTTACAGAACAATAATATTCCATGACATTCATATACCATAATTTATTCAGCCATTCTCCAGTTGATGGGCATCCATTCAGTTTCCAGTTTCTAGCCACTACAAAAAGGGCTGCCACAAACATTTTTGCACATATGGATCCCTTTCCTTTCTTTAAGATCTCTTTGGGATATAAGTCCAATAGAAACACTGCTGGGTCAAAGGGTATCTACTGACTGATTGTTAAGAAGAAGCTCTGGTAGGGATTTATGAACTATAATGTTTGGAGGCCAACCACCACAGGATTACCCTGAGAATTGTGACAGAAGCAATTGCTATCTTTCAGAGTACCCAAACTGCCAATGCCACTGTGAATTAGGAAAATGAGACCAGAAGAAGTTTACAATTATATAAATTTCTTGCAAAAATTGAGAAAGAAGAGATTTCATTAAGCTTCCGTGAGAAATACTTAAGCCGGGAAGACCTAGAGAGCTAGAAAAAGAAAATTATAGATGAGTCTCTAAAATGAATATTGAAACAAAAACATTAAATTAAAATATTAGCAAAGAAGTTAAAATAACATTTTAAAATTATAAAATATGATTAAATTGAACTGATATCAGGAATGTAAGGTTGGAGCAATATTAGGAAACTTTTAAATATCTAGCCCATATCAATAACAAAAACAATAACAATCATATGATCATTTGTAGAAAAATTTCAACAAAACACAACTCTTCAAAGGTAATGGAATATAGGCAGCCATCCAGATGAACTTTCCCAACATTGCCTTCCAAACAACTTTAAAATACCTCAAACCCAATTTTAGCAGAGCCAACAAAAGTTAGGATGAGATACTTTTTCAGCTTAAGACAATTTAGAAAGTTGGGAAGAGAAATCTGTTATAACAGGGTGGACCTAAAAGAAACAAATATAAGGAGTGAAGAAGATAAAAAAGGAGGGCAAGTAAAGGGAGACAGTGGTCAGAAGTAAAATAGACTTTCGAGATAAGCCAGGATAAAAAGAGAGAGAGAAATAAACAGAAGAAAATAGGATGGAGGGAAATACAGTTAATAATCATAACTGAATATAAATGGGACGAATTCACCCATAAAATGGAAGATGATAGCAAAATGGATTATAACCTATACTCCAACAATATATTATTGTTTACAAAATATACAGTTCAAATAGAAACACACAGAGAGAGTTCAAATAAAAGGCTGGAACAGAATCTATTATGTTTCAGTTGCGGGGGGGGGGGGGGCAAAGGCATGGGAAGAAATCATGATCAGACAAAACAAAAGCAAAAAATAGTCCTAATAAAAAGAGATACTTAGGAAAACTATATTTTGCTAGAGGGTACCATAGACAATGAAGTAATTTCAAAAAAAATTTACAGCAAGTTTCTCTGATAAATACCTCATTTCTCAAATATATGAGGAACTGAGCCAACTTCATAAAAATAAAAGTTATTGTCTGATAAGTGGTCAAAGAATATGTACAGGAAATTTTCAGAAGAAGACCTCAAAGTTCTCTATAAACATACTCTAAAACACTATTGAATAGAGAAATAAAAATTAAAATGACTCTAAGGCACTATCTCACACCTATCAGAAATGACAAAACACGGCATGACTTATATGAATTGATGCAAAATGAAGTGAGAAAAACCAGGAGATCACTATGCACAATTAGCAGCAATGTTGTAATGATGATTGACTGTGAAAATCTGGTTACTTTGATCAGACAATTCCAAAGAACTTATGATGAAAAAAATACTATATACCTTGATAGAACTGATGAATTCTGAGAACAAATTGAAATATAATTCTCTTCCTTTCTTCTTTTCTTTCTTTGTTTCTTTCTTTTTCTTTCCTTCCTCCTTCCTTCCCTCCCTCCCTTTCTCCTTCCCTCCCATTCTCCCTTCCTCCCTTCCTTTATTCCTCCCTCCTTCCCTCCATTCCTTCCTTCCTTCCTCCTTTCTTTCCTCCTTTCCTTCCTTCCTTCCTTCCTCCCTTCCTTCCTTCCTTCCTTCCTTCCTTCCTTCCTTCCTTACTTCCTTCCTTCCTTCCTTCCTACATTTTCCTTCCTTTTTTCCTTTCTTTCTTTTGGCAATATGGCTAATATGAAAACATTTTGCATTATTTCATAAGTATGACTGATATAGTGCTTGCCTTCTCAATAGGTTTGGGATAGGGTGGAAGGGAGAGAGAAAATTTTCTACTCAAAATGTAAAGAGAAAAGAATATTAAAAATAATAAATTCTAAACAAAACAAAACATAAACCTTAGATTAAAAACCATGAAAAAATAGGCATAAATGGATCTTTCCTTAATATGGCAAATGGTATCAATTATCTTTAATAAAGAAATGCTAGGGGATTTTAGATAATATTAAAATCAAACAAGTAATTGGAGAAATATTAATTATTCATTGGTTGGGCTATGTCCACATAATTTTTAAAATAATATTACCTAAGTTAATTTATAAATTTAGTGCCATACCAAATTACCAAAACATCATTTTATAGAACTAGAAAAAAATAATAAAATGAATGTGGAAAACAAAATATCAAGAATCTTAAGGCAAACAATGAACAACTCCCCCTCCCCCAAACAAACAAGAATAGGATCACCATCTCCAATGTTGTTGTTTTCAGTTGTGTCCAACTCTTCATGACCCCGTGGACCATGGATTTTTTCTGTACATGGAGTTTTCTTGGCAAGGATACTGGAGTGGTTCACCAAATCCTTCCTCAGTGGATTAAGGCAAACAGACTTAAGTGACTTGCCCAGGGTGACATAGCTAATAAGTGGATGAGGCTGGATTTGAATTGAGGTCTTCTTAACTCCAAACCCAGAATTCTATCCATTGAGCTATCATCTAGCAGAACCATATCTCAACCTATTCTGCAAAACAAGATTCACCAAATTTATTTCGAGAAAAATTAATCAGCAGAACAGATTACACAGGACTCGGAAGCAAATAAACATACTAACATAGTATTCAGTACATTCAAAGATTCCAATAAAGACTCAATATTCAACAGAAACTTCTGGGAAAACTGGTAAACAATGGCAAAAATTAGCTTTCTTACACTACACACACACACACACACACACACAGAGAGAGAGAGAGAGAGAGAGAGAGAGAGAGAGAGAGAGACTTCCAAATAGCTTTGGCATCAACCCTGGAATAAGGAGGACCTGAGTACAAATTCAAAATTCAGCCTTAGGCAGTTACCAGTTGTGTGTCCCTGGGCAAATCACTTATCCCTGATTGCCTCTAAAAACTGAAAACCAAAAACCAAATAGATAACCTAGGTGGCGGTTTAGGTAGAGAACTGGACCTGGAGTTAGAAAGACCTTAATCAAATCCAATCCTAGACAACTTATGGATATAGAACCCTGGATAATCACTTTACCCCCAATGCAGTTTCCTCACCTGTTAAATGGGAATAATAATAGCAACCCACTCCCAGGATTTTTGGCTCATATTGTCTCATAAGGGGCACTATTTGAAAAGTATCTGGTGCATGGTAGAACTCAATAAATGATTGTTTCCTTCTTTCCTTCATTCCTTTCCATGCTCACCAGTAATGGAATTAGCCCCTCAGTAGGTGCTGCACTTCCAGCCTGAATGATATATAGAATCTCAGTTTCAAAATAAACAACCAAGTAAATAAAAATAAAGATCTGCTATCCAAGATGCATAGGCATTTTATTTAAATGTATTAGAATGAAAGCCTTTACCTAGTAAATGAATGGTCAAGGAATATGAATAGGCAGCTCTTTAAAGAACAAACCAGATGGAAAAACAGAGAAGACAGAGAGACAGAGAGAGAGATGGAGAAAAATGGGAGAGAGAGGGAGAGAAGAAGAGAGGGAGAGAGAAATTAAAATTAAAACAACCTGAGATTCTATCTTATACCTATTAGACTGACAAAGAAACAAAACATAAAAATGATAATGTTTGTAAGGGTGATTCAAGAAGTACACTAGTCCACTGCTGATGGAACTATGAACTGGTATAACTGTTTTGGAAAGTAATTTGGTATTATACTCTAAAGAAGTAGCTAAGTGGCCCAGTGAATGGAATGCTGGCCCTGGAGTCAGGAGGACCTGAGTTCAAATTCAGCCTCAGATCCTTACTAGCTGTGTGACTCTGGGCACGTCACTTAATTCTATTTTCCTCAGTTTCCTCCTCTGTAAAATGAAATAGAGAAGGAAATGGCAAACTACTTCAGTATCTTTGCCAAGAAAATCCCAAATGGGATCATGGAAAGTTGAATGTTACTGAAAACAACTCAACAGCAACACTCTACTCTAAAAGTCATTAAACTAAAAACATGCTTTGACCTAGTGATAACATTAATAGTAATCATCTAACCCAAGAGATCAAAGAAAGGAGGAAAGGACTCATATGATAAAAAACAAAAAAAACAAAAACAAAAAACAAAAACTATGGAAGCATTCTTTGTTATAGCAAAAACACCACCAACAAAACTCTTAGCAACATCTTTCTATCAAAAAAAATGGCTGAACAAGTCTTAGTATATGAATGCAATAGAATATTATTGAATTATAAGAAATAATGAAAGGGAAGATTCAGAAAGAACTGTGATGACCTGTGTTGTTGGAGAACGATTACTCCAATACTATAGAGGGAAACAACCATGAATGACTTAAGAACGATGATTAATGCAATGACCAGTCAGATCTCCCACAGACTGATGATTCATGCTAGCTATAGCCTGGCAGAAAAGTGATAGAATAGAGGCACAGAATGAGGCATCTTTTCAGACATGGTCAGGGTTTAGATTTGTTTTGTTTGACTCTGCTTATTAGTTAGAAGGGGAAAATGTATTTTATATTTTAGAAGCAAGATTTTTTTTTGAGGTATGAAGGAGTAATGATACTGATTTGAAAAAAAAAGCCAACATCAAAAAAAAAAATACATAGAGGCTCTCTTCAACAATGAGATGATTCAGACCAGTTCCAATGATCTTGTGATGAAGAAAGCCATCTACACCCAGAGAGAGGACTATGGAAACTGAATGTGGTTCACAACATAGAATTTTTACTCTTTTTGTTGTTGTTTGCTTGCATTTTATTTTCTGTCTCATTTTTTCCTGTTTCATTTGATTTTTCTTGTGCAGCAAGATAATTGTATAAGTATGTATGCATATATTGGATTTAACATATATTTTTATCATGTTTAACATATATTGGACTACTTGCCATAGAGGAAGGCACAGGGGAAGGTGGGGGGAATTCAAACACAAGGCTTTGCAAAGGTTAATGTCAAAGAATTATCCATGCATATATTTTGAAAAATAAAAAGCTTTAATAAAAAAATACACAGAAAAGATCATATGCTTTGCCTATTTTCAATTGTACAGAACAAGATTCTCCCACTAAGTACCAATTAGTTGTCTCTTGTTTTCCTGTTTCCTTTTATGTGCTGTCTGCTCTCTTTGATTGTAAGCTCCTTGAAGGCAAGGACTTAAAAAAAATTATCATTGATTGTATCCCCAGTGTTTAGCAGTGTCTGGAACATAGTAGGTGTGGATCTACATGCAGATCCATGGCTTTATCAGTATAGGGTTGCTTTCCATCAACATAAAATGAAATCCTTTCTTATTTCATTAATGACCATTTCTAAAAACATCCCACCTGCATAGACAACCTTTTGATAGATTATTCTTTTTGAAGTCAGCTGGACTGGTCCTTAATAGATAGACTTATAGTTCTTGATGGGATGTTCATAGTACCAGTTTTCAGAGCTTGCTATCTTCACACATGGGGTATGTAAAATATTCAGGGAGGACTAGCATCACTAGTGTGAGAACTTGCTGATTCCCTTTTAGGGCTGCTCATAGTGTCCACCTTCACTCATCTCTCACCTGTGACTCCAAGAAGCTGTAGCTTGTGCAAGTGGCCACATCCTAGGAAACCATATGGACAAATAAGACAAAACAGGTTGGGATAACTGACAAACATTAAATCCATCAATGAGTTGGAGGGATGTTTGCCTTAAGCATATGAAGATTTACCTTAGGCAGAATGGGTGGAGGAGAATAATTTGTTCCAATAGCTATGAAGGCGATTGAAGCAGGTGGAGCACCTAGAACAGATGCCAAGATCACCCACTGTATCCCAAGCTGTTGCCAGTCATCCTGACTTTTGTTTTGCTATTGATCTTTTATTTTATTTTATTAAAGCTTTTTATTTGCAAAACATATGCATGGGTAATTTTTCATCATTGATCCTTGCAAAGCTTTCTGTTACAAAATTTTCCCTCTTTTCCCCCACCTCCTCCCCTAGATGGTAGGAAGTCTAATACATGTTAATTATGTTAAAATGCTTGACAGATTGAATATGTGTATACATATTTATACAGTTATCTTGCTGTACAAGAAAAATTCGATCTATAAAAAAATTAAAATCTGAGAAGGGAAACACAATGTAAGCAAACATCAATAGAGAGCATGAAAATGTATGTTGTGATCCACATTTCATATCCCTCTCTCTGGGTGTATATGGCTTTCTTCACTGAACAATTGGAACTGGTTTGAAACATCTCATTGTTGGAGAGAGCCATGCTCATCAGAATTGATCATCATATAGTCTTGTTGTTGTCATGTATAATGATCTCCTGGTTCTGCTCATCTCACTCAGCATCAGTCCATGCAAGTCTCTCCAGGCCTCTCTGAAATCATCCTGCTGGTCATTTCTTACAGAACAATAATATTCCATGACATTCATATACCATGACTTATTCAGCCATTCCAATTGTTGAGCATCCACCCAGTTTCCAGTTTCTAGCCACTACAAAAAGGGCTGCCACAAACATTTTTGCACATGTGGGTCCCTTTCCTTCCTTTAAGATCTCTTTGGGATATGAGCCCAATAGAAACACTGCTGGGTCAAAGGATATGCACAGTTTGATAACTTTTTGAGCGTAGTTCCAAATTGCTCTCCAGAATGGTTGGATCTGTTCACAGTTCCACCAACAATGTATCAGTGTCCCAGTTTTCCCACATCCCCTCCAACATTCATCATTATCTTTTCCTGTCATTTTAGCCTATCTGGCAGGTATGTAGTAGTATCTCAGAGTTGTCTTAATTTGCATTTCTCTGATCAATAGTGATTTGGAGCACCTTTTCATATGACTGGAAATAGTTTTAATTTCATCATTTGAAAATTGTCTGTTCATATCCTTTGACCATTTATTGATTGGAGAGTGGCTTGAATTCTTATAAATATGAGTTAATTCTCTATATATTTTAGAAATGAGGCCTTTGTCAGAATTCTTAAATGTAAAGATGATTTCCCAATTTATTGCTTCCCTCCTAATCTTGTCTGAATTAGTTTTGTTTGTACAAAAACTTTTTAACTTAATATAATCAAAATTATCTATCTGGTGTTCAGTTTAGAGTTCAGTTCTTCTTTGAACACAAATTTCTTCCTTCTCCACAGGTTTGAGAGGTAAACTATCGTATGTTCCTCTAATTTGCTTATAATATCACTCTTTATGTCTAAATCATGAACCCATTTAGATCTTATCTTGATATGTGGTGTTAGGTGTGGATCAAGCCCTAATTTCTTCCATACTAGTTTCCAATTTTCCTACCAGTTTTTGTCAGATAATGAGTTCCTATCCCAGAAGCTGGGGTCTTTGGGTTTATCAAACACTAGATTTTTGCTATTGATCTTTGATGGTTCTTGAGGAGAGAGAGTGAGGCTGACTACTTTGTCCAATTCTACATCATTTAAATCCAATGCAAGAGCAAGTCAGGACATCACCCCATGATCTCACTGGTTCTCTTTGAAAATAAGGGACATTCCAAAGAAGACCTGGAACTCCTAATTGAACACCAGATGGATAATTTTGATTATATTAAGTTAAAAAGTTTCTGTACAAACAAAAAAATGCAGACAAGATTAGGAGGGAAGCATCAAATTGGGAAATCATCTTTACATTTAATGGTTCTGATAAAGGCCTCATTTCTAAAATATATAGAGAATTGTCTCATATATATAAGAATTCAAGCCACTCTTCAATAGATAAGTGGTCAAGGGATATGAACAGACAATTTTCAGAGGATGAAATTAAAACCATCTCTAGTCATATTAAAAGTTGCTCCAAATCATTATTGATCAGAGAAATGCAAATTAAGACAACTCTGAGGTACCACTACACACCTGTCAGATTGGCTAAAATGACAGGAAAAGATAACGATGAATGTTGGAGGGGATGTGGGAAAACTGGGACACTGATACATTGTTGGTGGAACTGTGAACGGATCCAACCATTCTGGAGAGCAATTTGGAGCTATGCTCAAAAAGTTATCAAACTGTGCATACCCTTTGACCCAGCAGTGTTTCTACTGGGCCTATATCCCAAAGAGATCTTAGAGGAGGGAAAGGGACCCACCTGTGCAAGAATGTTCGTGGCAGCCCTTTTTGTAGTGGCTAGAAACTGGAAACTGAAGGGATGCCCATCAATTGGAGAGTGGCTGAATAAATTATGGTATATGAATATTATGGAATATTATTGCTCTGTAAGAAACGACCAGCAGGACGATTTCAGAGAGGCCTGGAGGGACTTGCATGAACTGATGCTGAGTGAAACGAGCAGAACCAGGAGATCATCATACACAGCAACAACAATATTACATGATGATCAATTCTGATGGACATGGCTCTCTGCAACAAAGAATTGTCTCAAACCAGTTCCAATTGTTCACTGAAGAAAACCATATACACCCAGAGAGAGGGAAATGAAATATGGACTACAACATAACATTTTCATGATCTCTATTGACATTTGCTTGCATTGTGTTGCCTTTCTCTGATTTTTTTTTCTTGTAGATAGGATTTTTCTTGCATAACTTCTCAAGCATTTCAACATTATTAACATGTAGTGGACTTCCTGCCATCTAGGGGAGGGGAGGGGACTGGGGGTAAAATTTGTAATGGAAAGCTTTGTAAAGATCAATGTTGGGGAACTACCCATATATATGTTATACAAATAAAAAGCTTTAATTAAAAAAAAAAGAAAATAAGGGACATTCAGGCACAATCCTCAAGATTCCAGGGTTAACTTCAAGCCACAGTGAGGCCTCAAAGGAGGTCTTTGGTTTAGAACTGGAAATTATAGTACATCAAAATAAAGCATCCTGTCAATCCTTAGATTTTCAAAGGCATTTCAACTTCTGGACCACATTCCTTCCTTTGGATTGAATTGGAAGGTTTTAGCTGGGAGGGGATGTCCTAGCTAGATCTACTATAATCTGGGGCAAAAAAGATCCCTGAAAGTCTCCCAGAGTTATTATCTGATAGGTAGAAAAATCGTTATCACAGGATTAGACTTATATGATCTTTAATGTTTCTTCCAATTGTAAATCCAAAAATATTTATTATATTAAATAAAACAATATTAATATTATAATGTAATAATCAATACAAGATTAATTAGATGTGAAATTAATTAATTAAATATACATATTTGCTTATATTAAAATGTTTCCTATCTCCTCAAATGGAATAGAATGTATTTTATTGTGTATTATATCATATATAGATAAATAATATTACATGCTATATGGATACTATTTATCTTTATATATTACATAATACATAGTATTATTATGTAATTTATATTGGGAAGGGTGTCTTTCTCGTGTCTGATATAATTTCTTCCCACTGTACTATATAAGTACCTAAAAATTCTGCCTACATGTAAGACCAATCCAATCACAACCCTTTGGATTTTTGTTTAAAAACTCAGACAGAAAACTAAAAGCAGCAAAAATAATAATTTACATAGCATTTTGCTTTTGTTGGTTTTGAAGAAAATCCTTTGTTATTTGAAGATCAATGATAGCCCAAATGAGTGCTGTCTTGGCTTTAAATAAGGTAGAGTTGCACAAATCAACCTCACTTTCTCTTTCAGAGTCATTAAAATTCAGTGGCAAGACAAAAGTCAGGATGGTTTGTCTATGGCCTGGGATCTTTAATTCTGACCAAATTCTGAGCACTTCACAGAACTTGCTTCAGCCACCTTCATGCCCATTGAAACAAATTATTCTTATTTGTCTATTCTACTGGGAAGTCTTCACATGCTTGGGATGCATCCCCCTAACTCATCAATAATTGAATAAAGGAAGAAGGCAACGCTGTAGGCTAACTTTTCAGAAAAACCTCCATGAAAGAGATGAGACCTGAAGGATAGGAAGAATTCAGATGGGAGGAGGAGAAAGGGTACAGGAAACTGAGGAAAGATGAAGAGACCATTAGTGATGGATAACAGCACTTTAAATCTTGCAAAAGTGCTTTATATATAACATCTCACTTAGGCTTCACAATATGCTGTGAAATAAATGCTACTATATTATCAGCCCCTTTGTTCAGCTGAGGAAATTGAGGCTTAGAAAAGTTTGCCTATGATAACTTCAGTTCAAAAATGTGAGAGGTAAGATGCAGTTGTACATTGGGTCTGATTCAGGACAGTATCATGTTTCAGGTTCAGAATTGGAATGAATGAAATTCACTCATCGTTTTTTACTTTATCATGGCAGAAAAAGAATATTCAGCAAGAATAGAAATTATTAATTCACATGGGTATAGTTTACCTGATCCTGTGTTGGTCCTGCTGGTTTACTAGTTAGAAATCTGAAGGAGGAACTCTTTATATACTGATTTTGTACTAAGGACATCAGGAGTCCCTGTCAATGGTTTCAGCCTTAGTTCCGTGGACCAATTAAATGCCAAGAGTAGTTCAATAACTTTTCAGTAAAAACTAGCCTTGCCTGCATGGGTTAGGGCCTTAAGCTATTGCTCATTACAGATATGAACCTCTCTTTGCCTATCTCCAGATCTAGCATACTATCCACTAGATCACTGTTTCTGGTGCCTTCTCCAATATAGAGAAAGGAATCCCAGGCATGCTGCTTAACTGCCTAATCTTGGATGAATAACTAGAACTCTGTGAATTTTATTATTTTCACATATAAAACAAGGGATTTAATTAGATGAATTCTAAGGTTCCTTTCAGCTCTAAATCCTAGGATCCTATAAAGGCATAATTTCTTACATCAAAGGAAAGTCATCAAGTAACTTCAATAAATTTTTATGTAATACCCACTAAATGCAATGTACTCCTCCTACACACATTGGTATGAATACAAAGGTGAAAGTCCCACCTTTAATACGTTTTAAAATTTTTAAGTAGTATTTCATGTTTCCAAATGCATACAAAGATAATTTTGAACATTCACTTTTGCAAAACTTTGTGTTCCAAATTTTTCTTCCTCTCTGTCTCTTTCTCCCTTCCTTTTTTTCCTAAATTTTATTGTTTATTTTTTTTAAACATACTTTGCCTACGAATCATGGTGGGAGAGAAAAATCAGAGCAAAAGAGAAAAACCGTGGGAGAGATTTAAAAAAAAACAACAAAAAAAGAAGTGAACATAGAATGTTCACTTCATAGCATTTTACATTCAGTATCCTTGATTCTTTTTTTGAATGCAGATGGCGTTTTCTGTCCAACGTCTATTGGGATTGCTTTAGATCACTGAACCACTGGAAAAAAACCCCAAATCTTTCATAGTTGATCATTGCACATTCTTGTTGTATTATGTACAATGTATTCCTGGTTTGGCTTGTTTTGCTCAGCATCAGTTCATGTAAATCTTTACAAGCCTTTCTAAAATCAGCTGTTCATCATTTTTAATTTTTTTTTTTGCTGAGGCAATTGGGGTTAAGTGACTTGCCCAAGGTCACACAGCTGTTACGTGTCTGAGACCAGATTTGAACTCAGTTCCTCCTGACTTCAGGGCTGGTGCTCTATCCACTGTGCCACCTAGCTGCCCCTGTTCATCATTTTTAAATAGAACAATAATATTCCATTAGCTTCATATACCACAACTTGTTCAGTCATTCCCCAATTGATGGGCATCCACTCATTTTCCAATTCTTTGCTACCATAAAAAGAGCTGCTACAAACATTTTTGCACACGTGGATCCTTTTCCCTCCTTTATGATTTCCTTGTCTTTTTCCCTTCCTTAAGATAGTAATCTGATATAGGTTAAACATGTGCAATTTTTCTAAACATATTTTTATATTCTTCATGTTGCACAAGAAAAATCATATCAAAAGGGAAAAAACACAAGAAAGAAAAAAATCAAGTAAACAAACAACAAAAAGGTGAAAATACTATGCTTTGATCCATATTTAGTCTCCATAGTTCTGTCTCTAGATGTGGATGGTATTTTTCATCCCAACTCTATTGGAATTGACTCGAATCACCTAACTGTTGAAAAGAGCCAAGTCCATCCCAGTAGATCATCACATAATCTTGTTGTTATTGTGTGCAATATTCTCTTGGTTCTGCTCAATTCATTTAACATCGTTTTATCTAAGTCATCCTTGAAATCAGCCTGATCAGCATTTCTTTCTTTTTTTTTTTTTTTTGCTGAGGCAATTGGGGTTAAGTGGCTTGCCCAGGGTCACACAGCTAAGAAGTGTTAAGTGTCTGAGACCAGATATGAACTCAGGTCCTCCTGACTTCAGGGCTGATGCTCTATCCACTGGGCCACCTAGCTGCCCCTAATCAACATTTCTTAATAAGTTTATATCTACAATTAGGGGAGGGGCTTTTAATCTCACTGATGTGAGTATTCACTTTATTAATACAGGTTTTTAACTCATTTATCCTTTCATATCCTGTAATGTTTGCTCTTTTGAAGAGGGGACAGTTTCATTCTTTGTATCAGTATCCCCAGTGCCTACTATCATGGCTGTTAAATGCTTTGATTGTAATTTTGTTAATTAACTCAATGAATTCCAGTAGTTCTCTGTTGCCTCCAAAATCAAATACAAAATGTTTTGTTTGGCATTCAAAGCCTTCATAACTTAGCTCTCTTCTAAGCTTTCTGGCTTCCTGATACCTTACTCTCCCATTCAGTGGCACTAGTCTCCCAGCTATCCAACAAACAGGACACTCCATCTCTCATCTTCCAACATTTTCTTTAGCTGTTCCCTTTGCCTAGAATATTCTGAATAGTCTGTCCAGCTCATCTCTGGCTTTCTTTAAATCCCAATCAAAATCCCATCTTTTATAGACAGCTTTTCCCAATATCTCTTAATTTTAGTGCCTTATATAGTTTGCTTTGTATATATGTATATTCTGTGTTTCACATTAGATTGTAAACTCCTTGAAGGCAGGTACTGTCTTTTTGTATTCTCATCACTTAGTACAGCACCTAGAATATAACAGTTCTTTAATATTTATTGATTAATTGATTTTGTCCAAATCCTCTCATAAGTTGGCCATAGAATCTACTTAGTAAGCTAGAGGGTGTCCCTTATCCTCTTCCAGCATTTCAGGAATAGCAAGGATATAACCAACTCATCTCTTCACTCCCCTTCCCCCCCTACCCCAGAACTACATTCATGTGATGACATCCTTTATATCACTTTTCAGGAATAATCTTTATATGTTTGGATATGTGGAAGCTTGCTTCCATTCCCCACATACTTTTCCTTTTGTACTATTCTCTAATTGGTGAATGGAGTTATTAATCTATATCTCATAAACAGAATATTGATGTCAAAAAGATGAATCTGTTTCACGGGGAAAGGTGGGTCATCAAAAGTGCTGAAGAGTTTTCCAGAGCCTGTTTTTAACTTCCTGTTCATGCTAACTCAAGTTTAATTTTTAATTACACTCTCTCCCAGATATACCTCCTAACAGACATATTCTGTATTTTGTCTTTCTAACCACAAGGGCAAGGTCTTATCATAGATTTTATCATGTGTATAGTTGAGTGATTTTTTTTGAGTGATTGTGGATTTCATTTTGGAGATGTTGAATTGTTCTAATTGCGGATACAATTAGCACAAAGTAATCCATGCATACACAGGAACATCTGTAGGATCTCAATATCCACAGGAAATTCCTCTTTGACTTGGACTTTGCACTTGATTTCCCTTACAGCAGTGGTGAATACCTTTGGCAAGGATACATATTCCTGCCTTATAGCTCACTTGATATGAATAGTGAGATGATTAGGAAACAAGTCTCTCCATCTCTCAGCTCCCAGCATTTTCTCTGGCTGTTTCCCATTCCTGGAATTCTCTCCCTTTCAACCATGACTACCAACTTCCCTAGCTTCCTTTAAATCTCAACTAAAGTCCTATCTTTTATAGGAAGCTTTTCCCAACCCCTCTTAATTCTATTGCCTTTTCTCTCTATTAATTATTTTCTATTTGTATATTTGTTTGTATGTTATCTCTGTTTTGTATTTCAAAGACTCTTATATGTCTACCTACCAGGGGAATTAAATGAAGGAATTTAGAAACTAATATACCTGCTGGATTGCTATGGTGATGTCTTTTTGTCACTCACACATGCTTAGTTTTAACCCTCATTTTATACTACTAGGATATATAGGGACTCTCTCTCAATCCCCTCAAAGGTTAGGTTTCTTCTGGAAAATGAATGTATGTCCATCAACTGGAGAATAGCTGAATAAACTATGGTATATGAATGTCATGGAATATTATTGTTCTGTAAGAAACGACCAGCAGGATGATTTCAGAGAGGCCTGGAGAGACTTGCATGAACTGATGCTGAGTGAAATGAGCAGATCCAGGAGATCATTATACACAGCAACAATAAGACTACATGATGATCAATTCTGAAGGATGTGGCTCTCTTTAACAATGAAATGCTTCAAACCAGTTCCAGTTGTTCAGTGAAGAAAGCTATCTACACCCAGGGAGAAACCTGTGGGATCTGAGTGTGGACCACAACATAGCATTTTCATGCTTTCTACTGACATTTGCTTGCATTATGTTTCCCTTCTCAGATTTTTTTTCTTGTAGATCCAATTTTTCTTGTACAGCAAGATAACTGTATAAATATGTATACACATATTTTATTTGTCAAGTATTTTAACATAATTAACATGTATTGGACTTCCTGACATCTAGGGGAGGAGGTGGGGGGGAGGGAAAATTTTGTAAAAGAAAGTTTTGCAAGGATCAATGATGAAAAATCATCCCAGCATATGTTTTGCAAATAAAAAGCTTTAATAAAAAATAATAATAATAAATAAAGTAAAGGGAGCTTTAAAAAAGGTTAGATTTCTTTCAAAATGTATGGGGAAGCTAGCTAGCAAAGTTCTCCTAGATTAAGTGTCTTTTCTCCCCAGTGTTGCTTTTAGGTTCACATTCATGTCATAAGGTTATCAAAGTCTAACAATTCCATCTCTCAGCCTGTTGCTTGGCTTGTTCCCATGTTGAACCTCATCAACTGAAACTTTAGGGTAATCCAGGGGCATGTTAGGCTATTTCCTCAATCAAATAAGCTCAGAGCCCCCCATTACAATTCATCAAATATTATTTGATAGAACTAGAGAAACCACTTTTCCCATAAATGATTTATTTCTCTGTGTGTGTATATATATGGACACACACACACACATATATATATATATATCCTTGATATCTTCTGATTAAAAATAAAAGTTACCAAATATATAGTTTATTAATAATTAAATCAATAGTAATAAATACATAATTATTTATATTTAAGTTGTGAAAAAAAGATGTTAGACACTTTAAACCATCACTGTAACAGAAAATAACTTCACTTCTGAAAATCGTTCTACACCATTTAGTTTACTTAGGAAAAATCCTCTTTAGAAAAGTTGACATTCTGGAGAGCAATTTGGAACTATACCCAAAGGGTTATAATACTGTACATACCCTTTGATCCAGGAGTGTCACTATTGGGTCTGTATCCCAAAGAGATATTAAAAAAGGGGAAAGGACCCACATGTGCAAACATATTTGTAGTAGCCCTTTTTGTAATGAGACTGGAAATTGAATCAATACCCATCAATTGGGAAATGGCTGTATAAGTTATGGTTTATGAATGGAATGGAATATCGTTCTATAAGAAAATATGAGCAGGCTGATTTCAGAAAAATCTGGAAAGACTTACATGAATTGCTACTGAGGGAAGTGAGCAGAACCAGAACATTGAATAGTTACAGCAAAATTATGTGATAATCAACTGCGTTTTCAACAACAATGATTCAATGATTCAAAGTGATTCCAATAGACTTGGGATGGAAAATGTTATTGGCAGAGAGACTGAATATGGATCAAAGCATAATATTTTCACTTTTTGTTTGTTTTTTTCTTTCTCATGGGTTTTTCCTTCTTGGTCTGATTATTTTTAGCATAACATGACAAATATGGAAATATGTTTAAAAGAACTGCTCATATTTAACCTATATCAGATTACTTGCTGTCTTGGAGAGGAAGAACATAAGGGAGAGAGGAAGAAAAAATCAGAACACAAAATCTTACAAAAATGAATGTTGAAAACTATCTTTACATACTTACAAAATAAAATATTGAAAATTTTTAAAAGAAAAAAAGATGGAAATACTTTCATAAAGAAGACATTTTCATCTTTCTCTTTCTGTGTCTCTCTCTTCAGTTATGCCTCGAAAAATTCAATTTCTCTCAAGTTCTTCATATACTCTTCAGACCTATTCTTTAGGGTACTACTTGATAGGTTCCTCCTAGACACACACACACACAAAGTGGTTTGATCAGACCTTAGAATAAATAGGAGAATGCTTTCTCTAACATGCCAGTGAAGGATTTTGAAGGCCTTAGTTGGAGGAGATGGTGGTATCCAGAGGTCTTGAAGGATCCTTGGGAATGCTTGTGGTGGGGCAATTGGAAGAGGGGCAGAGGAAGGAGAGGAAGCAAGCATTCCACAAAATGCTGGATCAGATACTAAAGACAGAATAGCAGGACTCCCACAAGGGCAAGAAACACACAGAAGAGACAACTTTTTCCTTTTGCAAATAAAAAAGCATAGAACTTACTATACCCTCTACTCAACAAACTCTAATAGTTCCATATTATCTCCAAGATCAAATATAAAATACTCTGTAGGGCTTTAAATCCTTTCATACCTTTCCATTTTTCTTATACCTCACTCTCTATCATGTAACATTTCAATCTACTAGTCCTCTGGCTGTTCCACAAACAAGATACTCCATCTCCCAACCCTGAAATTTTTCCTGGTTGTCCCCCTCCTATCCTCCCTGGTTTCCTTCAAGCCTCAGCAATGTCCTGTTGTTGTTATTGTTTGTCCTTTCTTTTCTAAAAGCAACAATGATATCAAGCAGGTGATGTCTTGATCCACACATGAATTGTGTTTAAGTGAGGAAGAGCTTGGCAAAGAAGTCTTGATCAATCTTCCCTAATCTTAATGCTGTTTCTGTGAGGTTATTTCCACTTTACCTTGTATTATCTTATTTGCACTTAATTGCTTGTATGTTGTCTCAAATCCTGCACCAAGTTTTTGGGAGGTTTTGCCTGCCTTTGTGTCCTGGGAATCAGGATACTATAAAATAGCATATACATTTTAATATCTGGCTCAATATTTAACATGTAAATGGAATCCAGGAGACATATGCAATTGGAACATGCATCACATGATTTAAAAAACAAAAGACAAAGGTCACAGAAAAATAGCTTACCCTTAGCGATCCCTCAATGCCAACACTGTAAGAGCTTTTCAATGGAATCACATCCAAAAGGGGAGATAAGGAACCTGAGAACATTGGACCTCTTCTGGCTGCAATGTGGAAGAATGAAATCCACCAAAGAATATAGATTCTGGAAAGGGAAAGACACCACAGAAATCCTTTCCTCATAAAAGAATGTTACTTTAACATTGGATTAATCCTTTCTTTTTTTCTCCCTGGAAAGAAGAGAATTGAGATGTGCTTTCTGGGAGTAGATGTGCACAGATGGAGGGTATGGGATAGAGAGGAGGTGGGTGAAGAGAGACTAGTTTCTTTTCCCTTGTGGGACAGGTAATACCTGAGAACCAGGTTTTGTATTGAGGATCAAGTCAGACTTCCCCACCAATATAAGTCTGATGCTGGATATAAATGCATGCATGAGTTTATTATTCTGGGAAAAGGCTCTAGGATGCATGACTGAGTCCTGATGAGGGATTTAACTTGATTTTTATTTTCCAGCAGGATTTAGATCAGATGTGTCTTGTTAAAATATCACTCAGGAAATCCACAGGAGTCAAGAGCCAGCTGGCAACAGGGGTGGGTGGAGTGGGTGGGTGGTGTATGTGTTCAGATTAGTCTAGCAAAGAATTCTGGTAGGTACAACTCTGATGTGGGAGTCAGGACTTCTGAACTCTGTTCTCCAACTGACCCGTGACTGGCTTTGGAACATAAGAAAAATCATTGGGTTAGTCTCCTCTGCTGCAAGGGAAGTCTTGCCCTTGATCTTTTCCTTTCTGTGAAGATAAATGAAGGAGATGGTGAAAATCATTAAAAATCATTTCAGAAGTCTGTCAGAAGGGATGGTTCTCGAGAGGAAGTTGAGAATATACTGGAAAATAACTGATGTAAAAACAAAAGATTAATAAAAATTGAAAATTAGTTTTTTAATGTTTCAGGAAAATGAGAAAGCAACTGGGAGAATAAATAAGAAGTCGGTTGGACTGTGGGGGAGGGGCATGGGGGGAGTGGTAGGAATGAAGGAATGAGGGGCCAGTCAGGCCAGGGGTGGGGAGGTAAAGGGGCAGGGACTAGAGACCATTGAGAACAGCATAGCCATTGTACTCGGTTGTAATCATAGCTAGAGGGTTCTGCCCTTCACCTTATTCCCACAGGATTCTTTCCTTATTTAGGATGGGGAACTAGTGCCCAGATCAGGATACACAACTCCGTATTACACAATCATAATGTAACTTCATTTATTTCCTTCAAGATGAAGAAATAACCACACCAAGAAACCAGCTTCATTGGTCCCCAAAAAACAAAATCCTGATTCATTAAAGAAAATCAGTTTCTCATGTGCACGCAAAAGAAGTTCCAACTTTTAAGCCCCCGGGAAGGAGAGGTGGACCCTTTCTCTGGACTTCTGACTCAAGGTCAATTGCTACATCAAACCTCAGCGAAACAGAATTTTTCAAGATGTGATGGGGCTTCATTAGGGAGCACTGGCTCTTTTTTGAGCTCCTCAAAGAAAAGATGCAGAGGGTAGGGGTATCATTAAATATTTTCCACAGGCATCATCTTGTCCCTCCCCCAACAGATCACCTTGAGGTGCCAGATCTCGGCAGGTCCCCTGGGGAAGTAGAGGTTAGGAGAAGCCTTCAGTGGTAAGGAGGAGTCCCCAGGAGATTATTCAGGGACCCAGGTCGGGGTGGGGTTCTTCCCTTTGCCTTTCCCCCTCCCCCGACTCTTTGCATTGTCCCAAACGTCCCTTGCCACGGAAAATCAGAGGCTCTGAGAGGGTGAGTTGGCTGCTTACTAGCAGTCCTTTGGAATCCTCCAGGACAACGCCCTGATATCATCTCCCATGAGAGACCTAGGCAGGTGCAGCACCCGTGCCAGGAGAAGGGACCAAGAATGCGACTGGGCCCTGTGCCCAGGGCCTGTCCCACTCGACCACCCCACCCCTAACCCGGTTCACCATCCTCCCCCTCCCCCGCTGCTGAGTCATCATTCTCATGACCAGAGCACTGCAGCTCCCGAGGCAGTAGGCTAATTGAACCCGCAAGCCAAGCGTCCTCTTTCTCACAGTCTCCAGGCAGAACGCGGCCGAGAGAAAGGGGTGTGTGTGTGTGTGTGTGTGTGTGTGTGTGTGTGTGTGTGTGTGTGTGTGTGTGTGTGTGTGTGTGTGTTAGCTTCCCGGACCTACAGCGCCTTACCTAACAGCCCCAGGAAGACAAAAGCCTCTGCCGCCCTGGGCGGAGCTCTCCAGCAAAAAAGGGGGGCGGGAGGAGAGAGGAGCGGGGGAGGATAGGGAAAGAAGGGGGCCCAGGCTCCCGTCCCGTTTTTTCCCGGAGTTTTCCGGCCAGCTCACACCGCACGTCGCTGAGTCACTGTCTCACAATCAGCTGATTCTGGGCGGCCACGCCGCGTGGATAGGGGCCCCCATCCCGGGAAGAGGCAGTCACTGCTCCCCACTAGTTGGAAGGACCCCTGTTCTCCCACTTCCTTTTATTGCCTCCTTCTTGACTTGTGAGTGACCCCAGCGTTTCATAGTTGCCTTGGTCCTTGACTTTGGGACCTCCTAGGGAAAGCTAAGTTCTGAACGAGTGTGGAGGGGGCCTGGTGGTGCTGCTGGAGGCCCCTGCCCACTCCATTTCCCTAGGGTCAGGAAATGGGATAGGATTTTTGTTACCTGGGTGAGCAAGGCTAGGAGTTCCAAATAAAAAAGATTGTATGTATGTATATATATACATGTATATATACACATGTATACATACACAAAACATGTATATATACATATAAAAACATAGTGAGGAATTTAAAAGATAAAGAGAAATGACCTCGATGTTTTTCTCTGGGTTCATACCCCACACTGCCTTCTCTACATTGTTCTTTGTTTGGGGCCCTGTGGAGTTATGAGTTTCCTGAGTCAAACTTTTTAAGAGGGAGGAATGAAGAGCTTTTATAAAGTGACTTAAAAAAAAACCCCCAAAACAAACAAACAAACCAAAAAAACATAGTCTTTATTTTACCTTCACAGAAAATTATCAACAACACAGAAGACAGTAGCCCCAAATCAACATATTGCTCATTCAACTCTTACATTTAAGGGAATCTCATTTTTCCCCTTAAGTTATGATGGAGATAGGCTTTTAGTTTTACAGTTCTTATGTAGTCTATGTAAAAAACAAAAACAAAAACAAACCAACCCTCTAATTTGCTTCCTTCCTTTCTTCCCTCCCTTCCCCCCTCAAGAATTTATTTTCTCTTCCATTCACTTAACTTTTTCAATTGAACAATTAAAAAAGAGAGAGAGAAAAGAAAAGAAAGACCTCATAACAAATATGTAGTTAAATAAGACAAATCCTTCATTGGCCATGTCCAAAAATGTATGTGTCATAGCATCCTTTCTCTGTCCTATACATACATACATACATATATATACACATACACATATATATGTCTTGTTTGTAAAGTTGTTTTTCCTATTAGACTATGAGCTTCTTGAAAGCAGGGACTATTTTCTACCTTTTTTTGTATCCCTGGTATTTAGCATTGCATCTGGCACAGTGCCTAATAGGAGCTTATTAAATTCTTGTTGACTTAGTCCATCACCTCATTGGCTGGAAATGGGTAATCATACTTCATCTCCCTTCCTCTGGAATCTTGGTTTGTCATGGAAGTCAGAGTTTCTGAAGCCTTGCAGAGCTGTTTTTCTTTATAGTTTTGGTTAAGCTCACTCCACTCTGCATTATTCTTCTTGTTTCCTCTGAGTTAGTTTCCTATTATTATTTCTTATATAATAATTTGTTTAGCTATTCTTCAGTAGATGGGTACTTCATTAGTTTCCAGTATGGAGCTAGAATAAAAAGAAATCACAAATATTTCTTCCTAAAGCACAACTCTATGTCAATTGCCCTATTTAACTTTAATAATTCCCAATTACCTCCAGGATTAAACATAAAATCTTTTGTTTGGCTTTTAAAGCCCTTCATAATTTGGCCCCTGCCCACCTTTTCAGTCTTTTTACACTTTATTCCTCTCCTGTGTGTTCTGGGTGACAGTGACATTAATATGCCATTTCTCCTGCTTTCAAGCTGCCTTTCTCCTCCACCCCCCTTCCCTCATACACGGCACTCTCCTTATTGCTACCTTCTAGTTTCCTAGGCTTCTTTTGAGATACAGTCAATAAGCATTCATTAAGTACCAATTATGTGTCAGGCATTGTGCTAAGTTCTGGGGCTACAAATATGAAAAAGATAACCTTTCAAGGCTTTCAAGGAGCTTACAATCTAATGGGGGACAATAACACATAAAACAGAATATGGGGACCATAGGGATGGGTGAGACACCTGGTGGCTTGGTGGAGAAGTCAAGTCCTAAATAGTACATCATCCAGAGAAAACAAAGGAATCCAAAATGAGCATCTGAGAAGGAAATGAGCCAATGTCTGAAATGTCTCTCCTTTCACCCTTCCTTATATGTATATGGAGGAATTCCTGGCTCCACCCTTTACTCAAAGAGGCAGAGAAAGGGTATTGGTGAATCCAAAGTTTCTAGGCTGACTGGATCTTCTAAGAGGATGAGGTTTTCCGAAGATTAGTTTGTTTACTAGGGACATGGTGAAGAAGTCAAGAGAGTCCAAAGTGAGTTCGGGTTTTTGGGAAATGAGGTGTGTAAATTAAATTCCCATCCTAGAAACCTCTCCAGGAGTGCAGAAACTTTTTTTTTCTTTTGTATCTCCAATATTTATCTTGGTGCCTGTCATATAACAGGCACTTAATAAATGCAAGTTGACTGACATTTAGGTTCTTTTTTCTCTTTTCTTCATCTTCTTTCTTTGATTAGTAGCAGTCTCATAAACCTTGGCTCTTGGCTAACTTTGGTTTCCCCTAGATCCGTTCACTTAAGACTGACTTAGTAACTTGTTCCAATATAATCCATAATCACTTTGTCCAAATTATGAAAACATGTCTTAAGGTTCAGTGAGTCCATATGCTTTTCTTTGTGCTTATACCCTTCTAATTTGCTCTATATTTTATGTTTATTTAGGACTGCAGATTACTTGAGGATAGTAACTTTTTGTTGTCTGTGTACATTGAGGTTCTTGATAAATGATAACAAACGTGCACATCTCAATTCAATTCAACGCGTATTATTGGACTCTCTTAGGCAGACGATTGAGCTTGGATTCGATCCAGCTCTTGCCTTCACAGAAATTAGTATCAATTTGAAACAGAAAATCTTATTTATGGGTTCAGGCCTTATCTATCAATCATCTATGTAGCCTCTTCCCACCCCTTCCTTTCCTTCCCACCTTCCCCATTTCTTCACCCCAGGGTTCCTTTCCTCATTAGTACGGTCACTCAATTTCCCACATTCTTTTTAAGAGAGCCTCAAGATACAGGATAGTTGAATTCCTTGGGACTGGGTTTCAATTACTTCTTGGATGCAAAAACTAAATAATCCTTGCTATTCCACAGCCCAGTGGCCTCTTGTGGGGTCCAGCTCTCCAGGATGCCTGGGGCTTAAGGACTCCCCAACAGGTTCCTCACAGGTGCACTGCTCTGCCCTATCTCCGGGACAATTCGGTTTGATCTTCTGAAGAGTAGTAACCTAGAAGGTTAAAAATAGTTCGCCGTCGGGGGCGGGGATCCGGGGGGTGGAGACAGGGGGCAGGGCGAGCAGCGGAGTAGAGAAAAGTGCGATTAAGGCGGCCTCGGGTGGGCATCCGCCAAAGCCACGGGGGGGGGGGGGGGATTTTTCTAAAAGGGACAGTCTTTGTGTGATGGAGCAGTCTCCGGAGCGGAGAATACTGAGCCCTGTGCGGAGGGGCTCCTTGAGCTCTGCGCTCCGAGAGCTCTAGCTCCAAGCCGACACAACTCGGGCTCCACCCCCGGCCCTCCTCCCTTCTCCCGCCCAGTACAGTGTCCCGCTTCGGCTTCCCGCTTCGCTACCCCAGAAGTCACGTTAGGAGACTGGAGCCGGACTTCTGAGCGCCGGCCTGAAGTTGTGCAGCCAGAGCAGTTTACGCTTTTCCAGCCTCTCTTCCTCTGGCGCGAGGGCTGACGCAGCTTGGGGGGCAAGCGGCATATGCACGCCTCGGGCTTGGGCTTCGCTTGCCTCTGCTGCTGCCCAAAGGCTGGGCAGTTAGCTCGCCGCACCGCGTCTCCGGCCGCATTAGCTGTCACTCCTGCTGCTGGAACACTGCCCCGCCGGTGACTTTCCTCGGCTTTGCCACCCGAAGCGGCAGAGCCGGGGAGAGCACGCGATCGGTACGGACACAGCGGAGGGCGTCCCTGGCTCTGCCGCGAGGGGTTGTCCCAAACCTCTGACAAGAACTGCGTGGGGGAGTACCCTGAGCTTCAGGAAAGAACCTGAGAGGGATCTAACTGTTTTGTCCGGAAGATTCGGGAGCTCTCCGACTTGGAGGATGCCTTCGAGTCAGGATGGTGAGCTGGGGGACGGGGAGACCAGAGACAGGGCTGCGGGGTCGGCCTGGAGTCTGAGGGGAAGGTCACTTGGGTTGCTTCCTGGGGATGGGCTCGCTAAATACTGGGTCTGATGGCCCCAGGGCAGATGCTCTCCTTTTTAGTACAACCTATTCCGGACTTTCGTCCCCCGGGGTGAGCCGGGAGCGCTGGGGTGCCGAGGCGTGGCCAGCCACTAGGGGGTAGGGAAGAATACTTGGAACGCCCTACTGCCGGTTAACCCAGCAGTGCTGAGTGGCAGAACTTGTGGGGAAAAGTTGGGGCAGGAGGGAGGAGCGCTGGCAAAATCGGACTGCTCTAAAGAGCTCCAGTTTATTCAGACTTCCAGGTTGGATCCCAGGGAGTGCGTGAGGTTCAGGCTATTAAAGCAAACAGCCTTGGCCCCTCCTGCGGCAAACCGGCCTGACCGGGGAGGGCCGTCAGAGCGGCCCCACCTTTCCTCCCTCTTGGATCCGCCTTTCCCCAGACTCTGGGGGAACTGGGACACGGACTTCGTTCGTCTCCCTGCCTGCAGAGTTGGAGTTGGGGCTGGAGACAGGGTGGTAGGCGGGAGGAGAGAGAAGTGGGTTGAACAGGCGAGTCTGCTTAACCCCTCTGGCCAGCACTCGAAGCCATCTGTTAGCCCAGCCCCCACCGCCAAGCTCCGGAGGCCCGGAGTCAGGGGAACTAAGTCTGAAATCAAGCTCATTCTCGAGACCCTTCCCGAGCCAAGAGTAGCTTGGGAAGCAGCGGGCAGCTTGGCCCATGTGGGAATCCCACCCACCTGGATCCTATCGACTGTGCAATGTCCACCGGGGTTCCGGGACTTTCGCGTGATTGAAGAACGACCCGGTCCCCGGGACTTTCTCCTCGCCCCGGGACCGATGTGAGAAGA
>JAJPUD010006173.1:0-22708 GCA_023553655.1 Myrmecobius fasciatus
CATATTGTGGGATTCTGGTTTTTAATCCAGTCTGATATCCGCTTCCGCTTTATGGGAGAGTTCATCCCATTCACATTCACAGATAGAATAACTACTTCTTTATTTCCTGCCATCTTATTTACCCAAGTTATGTTTTCCCCTTTCCTTTCCCCTTTCTCCCTTCCCCCCACCTCAGTAATTTGCTTTTGATGACCCTCTCCCCCAAACAATACTCCACCCTTTAGATCCCTTCCCCCTGTTTTTACTCCTTTCCCCTGATTCTTCTATTTTCCCTTCTATTAGTTTATCCCTTTCTTTTCCTCCTTTCCCTCCCCCTTCTCTCTAGCAACAGACAAGTTTCTATGTGAAATCAAGTGTCTGATATACACTTTTAGAGCCCAACCTGATGAGAGTAAGATTTACACAATGCTCAACTCCCTCCCCTCTTTCTCTCAATTATATTAGGTTTTCTTTGCCTCTTCAAGCGATTTTACCTTGTTTTTACCTCCTTATTTTTTTTAGATCTTATTTTACCACTTTTTCCCTCTTTTCCCCAATATGACAACCTTTCCCCCTCTACTTCTCTTTTTCATATTATCAAAGTAATATCTAGGTAATTAATTATACCCCCACACTTTAAGCATCCCCCTAGTAGAAATAAAGTTCTCAAGAGTCCTTTCCTTTTTACCTTTTTATGCATCTCTTGAGTTCTGTGTTTGGATGTCGAATTTCTTGTTCAGATCTGGTCTTTTCATTAGAAATAGGTGAAATTCACCTATATCATTGAATGACCATCTTCTTCCCTGGAGGATAATGCTCATTCTAGCTGGATAGGATATTCTTGGCTGTAATCCAAGTTCCTTTGCCCTTCAGAATATCTGGTTCCAGGCCCTTCGATCCTTCAATGTGGAGGCTGACAGATCCCGTGTGATTCTAATTATTGATCCTTGGTATTTGAATTGTTTCTTTCTAGCTGCTAGCAGAATCTTTTCCTTGGTGCTATAGTCCTGAAATTTAGCCACGATATTCCTTGGGGTTTTAATTTTGGGGTCTCTTTCAGGAGGTGATTGGTGAATTCTTTCAATGGTGATTTTGCCCTTTGATTCTACAATCTCAGGGCAGTTTTCTTTCAGGATTTCCTGGAAGATAGTGTTTAGATTCTTTTTTTGATCATGGCTTTCAGGAAGTCCAATAATCCTTAGATTGTCTCTCCTAGATCTATTTTACAAGTCAGTTGTTTTCCCTAGGAGATATTTCATATCTTCTAATTTTTCATTTTTTTGTTTTTGTTTGACTGATTCTTGAAGTCTTGAGTCATTCACTTGCATTTGTTCAATTTTTATTTTTAAAGTGTTGTTTTCTTCAGTTACCTTTTTAAGGTCCTTTTGCAACTGGCCAATTGAATTTTTTTGTTCATTGCACTCTTTTTCCACTTCACTAATTTTATTTTTCAATAAATTGGTGTCTTTTTCATATCTCTTTTGCAGGGCATCATATCCTTCTTGCACTGATTTCAATTTATTTTCCCATTTATCCTCCAGCTCTCTTATGAGGTTGTTTATGCAAACTTCCCTGAAAGGCCTTTTGAAAAGGGGACCAGTGATGGTCCTTAATAACTTCCTTTGAAGTTTTATCTAAAGGAACCTCAGGATCAGGGGTTATTCCTTATTTCTCTTGATAAAAGCTGTCTATGTTTAGAGCTCTCTTTTGCTTCTTCATTTTTTTTTAAGACAGCATGGATGTCTCTTTAAGGTTTGGAAAAAAACAGTGCCTGAAAATCTTTGCCCTGGGGCAATTTGGCGAATTAACTTAAGGTGCTGGGCCGGTGGGGGCTAGGACTAAGTCTGAATTACTCCTTAAAAAAGGCAAGTCTGGCGGCAGCTAGTTGGCACAGTGGTTAGAGCACCAGCCCTGAAGTCAGGAGGACCTGAGTTCAAATTTGGTCTCAGACACTTAACATTCCCTAGCTGTGTGACCCTGGGCAAGTCACTTAACCCCAATTGCCTCAGCAAAAAAAAAAAAAAAGGCAAGTTTGCCAGAACATCTGCCCCCAATGAGGGCAGAGTGTCTCGAGTGCCTCAAATAAATTCCAGGGGTTTGGAGTTTGGAGTGTGGAGATTCTGCCATGATGAGCTGAGCTGAGTCCCACCCTCACTTTCGGTCTACACCCGAGTCCACTGTTTATCCCTCTGTCCGAGTTAGACAAACCTGATATGAAGTTCTTCAGAAAGCAGTGTCCAAATATTTCTGGATTCGTTGACTTGAAGATAAGTTCAGAGGCTTATTTTATTGTTGGTTTGAGAGAAGCTCGGAGGAGGACACAGAGAGTCATATTTTCATTCTGCCATCTTGGCTCTGCCCCCCAGAAGTGACCCACAACTTAATAATTTTGAAGAGCTTCAAACTTCCCTTTGCCTTCTACCTGAGGAATGTCAAACAGCTAAAATTATTCTATAAATAGTTCCAATATTCCAGGTTTTGGTAAATGGAGCTAATAGAAACAGAAAATAGGTTTCAGTTGATTAAGAGGTTTCAGGAGGAGTGGTCCCTAATCCCTGAATAATAAAATGAATTTGGGCATACCTCTCTTACAGGTAAGCATAAATACTATGAAAAAAAAAACTAGAGCAATACAACAGTGATCATCAAGATTAGATAGTATTGAGTCTCCCTGTAATCTACTTCCAGTGTCTATTTTATCAGCACATTTCTTCTTTTAAAAATAGCTTTTTATTTTCAAAATATATGCAAATATAGTTTTCAACATTCACCCTTGAAAAACCTTGTGCTCTAAATTCCAAATCCACCCCCTTTCCTAGAGAGCAAATAATATATGTTAAACATGTACAATTCTTTTATACATATTTCCATATTTATCATGCTGCACAAGAAAAATCAAATGAGAAAGGAAAACAGCAAGAAAACAATAACAAAAGGTGAAAATACCATGTTGTGATCCACATTCAGTATTGATAGTTCTGTTTCTGGATGTAGATGGCCCTCTCCATCACAAGTCTATTGGATTTGATCTGAATCACCTTGTTGAAAAGAGCCATATCTATCAGAACTGATCATTGTATAATTTTCTTGTTGCTGTGCACAATGTTCTCTTGGTTCTAATCACTTCACTGAGCATCAGTTCATACAAATCTTTCCAGGCCTCTTTGAAATCATCCTATTTATCATTTCTTATAGAGAAATAATATTCCATTAATTCATATACCATAACTTATTCAGTCATTTCCCCAACTAATTAGCATCCACCCACTTTCCAGTTCCTTGTCACTACAAAAATGGCTGCTATAAACATTTGTGGGTTTCTTTCCCTCCTTTATGATCTCTTTGGGATACGGATCCAGTAGAGATACTTCTGGATCAAAGCATATGCACAGTTTGGTAACTTTTTGAACATAGTTATAAATTTCTCTCCAGAATGGCTGGATCTTTTTACAATTCCACAAACAATGTATTTAGTGTACCAGTTTTCTCACATCCCCTCCAACATTTATCATTATCTTTTCCGATCACCTTAGTTAATCTGAGAGGTGTGTAATGGTACCTCAGAGTTGTCTTAATTAGTTGTCTAAATCAATAGTGATTTAAAACATTTTTTCATATGAGTAAAAATGGTTTTAATTTCTTCATCTGAAAATTGCCTGTTCAAATTTTTGTCCATTTATCAATTGGAAAATAGCAATTTGAGTCAATTCTCTATATATTTTAGAGATGAGGCCTTTATCAGAACCCTTAGATGTAAAAATTCTTTCCCAGTTTTCTACTTCCCTTCTAATCTTGTCTACATTGGTTTTCTTTGTACAAAACATTTCAACTTAATATAATCAAAATTATCCATTTTGCACACTGTACTCTAGTTCTTCTTTGACAACAGATTCCTGCCTTCTCTACAGATCTGAGGGGTAGACTATTCTTTGTTCTTTTAATTTGTTTATCACTATGTCTAAATTATGAACCCAGAATGTTTCATTTTAAGCAACAGCCATTGTTACATGTAACTATTTAGTTTTTGAAATTTTTCTCTTGAAAATTCTGAAATTCTCTTTTTCAGGGCAGTTCTCAAGGAAGTTCCTATAAGTAGATCTGTTTCTCTTGTTCTAAGTCATTGCAGAGATAATTAATTTAATGTTGCTAAAATTTTCAATCAAAAGACTCAGTATAATTTAGTACATCATAAATTTGGCTTTCTAGTAAACTCATGGAGTAAAAACTAGCTCAAACCCTATAGAGGTAATTCCATTAATAATAGAACTATAAGAACAACATGCAATTAGGAATCCATAATTCATTCAGAATACTTTACTTTTATGCAGCACTTGCTTTTTTTAAATCCTTATCTGAAATCTGTGCCTGATACAGGCAATGCCAACAAGTTGAAGAATTTTAAAAAAATCCATGAGGGTCTGACTTATGAGATGAGCCCTTATGTCTTTTTTTTCTGAGGCAATTGGGGTTAAGTGACTTGCCCAGGGTCACACAGATAGGAAGTGTTAAATGTCTGAAGTCAGATTTGAACTCAGGTATTCCTGACTTCAGGGATGGTGCTCTATCCACTGCATCACCTAGCTACCCCTATGTCTTTTGATATCTTTTTTTATTAAAGCTTTTTAATTTACAGAACATATGAGTAACTTTTCAACATTGACCTTTGAAAAACTTTCTGTTCCAAATTTTTCCCTCCTTCCCTCCACCTTCTCCCCTATATGGCAGGAAGTCTAATACATGTTAAATGTGTTAAAATATGTGATAAATCCAATATATACATAAATATCTATATAGTTATCTTGCAGTACAAGAAAAATCGGATCTAGAAAGAGAAAGAAAAAAAAAACCTAAGAAGGAAAAAATGCAAGCAAACATCCACAGAAAGCATTAAAATGCAATGCTGTGGTCCACACTCAGGCCTCTCTCTGGGTATATATGGCTTTCCTCATCACTGAACAATAGGAATTGGTTTGAATCATCTCATTGTTGAAGAGAATGTCCATCAGAATTGATCATTGTATAGTCTTATTGTTGCCACGTATAATGATCTCCTCGTTCTGCTCATTTCACTTAGCATCAGTTCATGCTAAGAGCCTCTCCAGGGCTCTCTGAAATCATCCTGTTGGTGGTTTCCTACAGAACAGTAATATTTCATGACATTCACATACCAGAACTTGTTCAGCCATTCTCCAATTGATGGGCATCCATTCAGTTTCCAGTTTCTAGCCAGTACAAAAAGAGCTGCCACAAACAGTTTTGTACATGTGGGACCCTTTCCCTCCTTTATGATCTCTTTGGAATACAGGCCCAGTAGAGATACTAATGGATCAAAGGGTATTCACAGTTTGATAACCCTTTGGGTATAGTTCCAAATTACTCTCCAAAATGATTGGATAAGTTCATAACTCCACCAAAAATGTATTAGTGTCCCAATTTTCTCATATCCTCTCCAACATTTATCATTATCTTTTCCTGTCATCTTAGCCAATCTGACAGGTGTGTAATAGTATCACAAAGTTGTCTTAATTTGCATTTCTCTGATTAATAGTGATTTGGAGCACCTTTTCATACGACTATAAATAGTTTCAATTTCTTCATCTGAAAATTGTTCATATCCTTTGACCATTTATCAATCGGAGAATGGCTTGAATTCTTATAAATTTGAGTTAATTCTCTATATATTTTAGAAATGAGGCTTTTATCAGAGCCTTTGAATGTAAAAATGTTTTCCCAGTTTATTCTTTCCCTTCTAATCTTGTCTGCATTTGTTTTGTTTGTACAAAATTTTTTTAACTTGATATAGTCAAAATTATGTATTTTGTGATTAATTATTTTCTCTAGTTCTTTGTTCACAAATTCCTTCCTCCTCCACAGATCTGATAGGCAAACTATCCTATGTTCTTCTAATTTGTTTATAATATTCTTTATGTCTAGATCATGAACTTATTTTGATCTTATCTTGGTAAAAGATGTTAGGTGTGGGTCAACGCCTAGTTTCTTCCATACTAGTTTCCAATTTTCCCAGCAGTTTTTGTCAAATAGTGAGTTCTTATCCACAAAGCTGGGGTCTTTGGTTTTGTCAAACACTAGGTTGCTATAGATATTGATTATTTTGTTCTGTGAACCTAACCTATTCCACAGATCAACTAGTCTATTTCTTAGCCAGTACCAAATGGTTTTGATGACTACTGCTTTATAATATAGTTTTAAATCTGGTACATTTGCCATTTTTTTTTTCATTAATTCCCTTGAAATTCTTGAACTTTTATTCTTCCAGATGTATTTTGTTACTTTTTCTAGGTTAGTAAAATAGTTTCTTGGGAATTTTGTTGGTATAGCACTAAATAAATAAATTTAGGTAGTATTACCATCTTTATTATATTCCCTCCTATATATCCAAGAGCACTTGATATTTTTCCCATTGTTTAGAACTATCTGTGTGGAAAGTGTTTTGTAGTTTTGCTTATATAGTTACTGACTTCCCTTGGCAGATAGATTCCTAAATATTTTATACAATTGACAGTTATTTTAAATGGAATTTCTCTTTGCATCTTTTGCTGTTGAATTTTATTAGTGATGTATAAAATGGTAATGATTAATGGGGATTTATTTTGCATCCTGCAACTTTGCTGAAGTTGTGGATTATTTCTTATAGTTTTTTTAGTTGATTCTCTAGGGTTCTCTAAGTATATCATTATATCATCTGCAAAGAGAGATAATTTGGTTTCCTCATTACCTATTCTAATTCCTTTAATCTCTTTTTCTTCCCTTTTGCCAAAGCTAGCATTTCTAATATAATATTGAATAGTAATGGTGATAGTGGGCAACCTTGTTTCACCACTGATCTTACTGGGAATGGTTGCAGTTTATCCCCACTACATATGATGCTAGCTGATGGTTTTAAATAGATGCTACTGACTATTTTAAGGAAAAGTCCATTTATTCCTATACTCTCTAGTGTTTTTAATAGGAATGGATGTTGGATTTTATCAAATGCTTTTTCTGCACCTATTGAAATAATGTTTTTTTGTTCATTTGAGTATTGAGATATTCAATTATGCTAATAGTTTTCCTAATACTGAACCAGCCCTGCATTCCTGGTATAAATCCTACTTGGTCATGGTGTGTTATCCTGGGCATGATTTTTTGTAATCTCTTTGATAATATTTTATTTAAGATTTTTACATCAATATTCATTAGGGAGATTGGCCTATAATTTTCTTTCTCTGTTTTCATCCTACATGGTTTAGGTATCAGTACCATGTCTGTGTCATAAAAGGAATTTGGCAGGAGTCCTTCATTCCCTTTTTTCCCAAATAGTTTATATGGTATTGAAGTTAAATTTTCTTTAATGTTTGGTAGAATTCACATGTAAATCTATCTGGTCCTGGGATTTCTTAAGGAATTGATTAATAGCTTGTTCTATTTCTTTTTCTAAAATGGGACTATTTAAGTAATTTATTTCCTCTTCTGTTAATCTGGGCAATCTATATTTTTGTAGGTATTCCTCCATTTCACTTAGGTTATCAAATTTATTGGCATAAAGTTGGGCAAAGTAACTCCTAATTATTGCTCTAATTTCCTCTTCACTGGTGGAAAGTTCTCCCTTTTCATTTTTGAGACTAACAATTTTATTTTCCTCTTTCCTTTTTCTAATCAAATTAACTAGAGGTTTATCTATTGTTTTTTCATAAAACCAATTTTTAGTTTTATTTATTAATTCAATAGTTTTACTTTCAATTTTATTAATCTCTCCTTTTATTTTTAGGATTTCAATTTTGGTATTTGATTGAGGGTTTTAATTTGTTCTTTTTCTAGCTTTTTTAGTTGCAAGCCCAATTCATTGATTTTCTCTTTCTCTATTTTATACAAGTAAGCATCTAGAGATATAATTTCCCCTTATTACCACTTTGGCTGCATCCCATAAATTTTGATATGTTGTCTCATTGTTGTCATTCTCTTGGATGAAATTAGTGATTGTGTCTAATTTGCTGTTTCACCCATTCATTCTTTAGGATGAGATTATTTAGTTTCCAATTGTTTTTTGGTCTATTTTCTCCTGGCCTTATATTGCATGTTTTATTGCATCATGATCTGAAATGAAATGCATTTACTATTTCCTTTCTGCATTTGATTTTGAGGTTTTTATGCCCTAACACATGGTCAATTTTTGTATAAGTTCCATGAACTGCTAAGAAAAAAGTAAACTTCTGTCTCCACTTAATTTCCTCCAAAGATCTTTCTTACCTAACTTTTCTAACATTTTGTTTACCTCCTTAACTTCTTTTTTAATTTATTTTGTGGTTTGATTTATCTAGTTCTGAGAGAGCAATGTTGAGATCCCCCACTATTATAGTTTTGCTTTCTATTTCTTCTTGCATCTTAATGTTTCCTCTAGGAATTTTCATGCTATACTACTTGGTGCATGTATGTTTAGTATTTATATTGCTTCATTATCTATGGTACCCTTTAGTAAAATATAGTTTCCTTCCTTGTCTCTAGCTCTATCTTTGCTTTTACTTGATCTGAGATCAGTATTGCTACTTCTGCTTTTTTTTGTTCACCTGAAGTATAATATATTCTCCTCCAGCCCTTTACCTTCACTCTGTGTGTATCATTATGCTTTAAATGTGTTTCTTGTATACAACATATTGTTGGATTCTGGGTTTTAATACAGTCTTCTATCTGCTTCCACTTTATGGGAGAGTTCATCCCATTCACATTCCCAGTTAAAATAACTAATTCTGTATTTCCTGCCATCTTATTTACTCTAGGTTATGCTTTTCTCTTTCCTATCCCCAGTATTTTGCTTTTGATTACCACCTCCCTCAAAACAGTCCTCCCCCTTTAGAGCCCCTCCCCTCTTTTTTATACCTTTCTCTAATTCTTCTGTTTTCCCTTCTATTAGCCTTTCCCTTTCTTTTCCTCTTTTCCCTCCTATTCCCCTGTAATGGGAGACAAGTTTCTTTGTGATACCAAATATATTTAATATTCTTTCTTAGAGCCAAATCTGATGAAAGTTTCACACAGTGCTCATCTCCCTCCCTTCTTTCCCTCAATTATAATAGTATTTTTTGCCTCTTCATGAGATGTAATTTCCCTTATTTTACCTCCTTTTTCCTCTTCTTCCAATATTATCCCTTTCTCCTCCTAATTTCTTTTTCATATTATCATAATACAATCAAATTTTACCCACATTCTCTAAGTATATCCATAGCAGAAATATAGTTCTCAAGAGTTTTTTCCTTTTTACCTTTTTCTGCTTCTCTTGAGTTCTGTGTTTAGAGATCAAATTTTTTGTTCAGTTCTGATCTTTTAATTAGATATAAGTGAAATTCACCTATATCATTGAATGTTCATCTTCATTCCTGAAAGATAATGCTCATTTTAACTGGATAGCTTATTCTTGGCTGTAATCCCAGTTCCTTTGCTTTTGGGAATATCAGATATCAGATTTGGAATATCCTTGGCATTTAAATTGTTTCTTTCTGGCTGTTTGCAATACCTTTTTCTTGGTATGATAGTTCTGAAATTTAGCCACGATATTCCTTGGGAATTTAATTTTGGGGTTTCAGGAGTGGTTGATGGATTCTTTCGATGGCTATTTTACCTTCTGATTCTAAAATATCAGGGCAGTTTTCTTTTATGATTTCATATAAGATGATGTCTAGGTTCTTTTTTTCATCATGGCTTTCAGAAAGCCCTATATTCCTTAGATTGTCTCTCCTAGATCTATTTTCCAGGTCAGTTGTTTTTCCTAGGAGATATTTCATATTTTCTTCTATTTTTTCTTTTTTTTTGTTTTTGTTTGTTTGATTCTTGAAGTCTTATTGAGTCATTTAATTCCATTTGTTCAATTCTAATTTTTAGTGTATTATTTTCTTCAGTTACCTTTTTTTAGCTCCTTATGCAATTGGCCAGTTGAATTTTTTTTGTTCATTGCATTATTTTTCCATTTCACCAATTTTGTTTTTCAGTGAATTGGTGTCTTTTTCATATCTCTTTTGTAGGGCATTATATGCTTTCTCCATTCCTTCTTGCAATAATCTCATTTCATTTGCCCATTTTTCTTCTAACTCCTTTTTAAGATCCTTTATGCAATCTTCAAAAAGCCTTTGTGAGATGGGGACCAGCTCATGTCTCCCTTTGGGGCTTTTTCTGGAGTTGCTTTACCTTTAGGGACCTCACGATTTGAGGTCTGCTCTTCTCTCTCTCCATAAAAGCTGTCTATGGTGAGAGTTCTTTTTGCTTTTTTATTCATTTTTTAAGACTTGAGGTCTGTTAAAGGCAAAGGAGGGACAGCTGCTTTAATTTGCCCTGGGGCAGGTCTGCTGATTAACTGATTTCAGGTGCTGGACAGTTCTGCTGATTGATTGCTTCAGGGTGCTGTGTAATGGCAACTAGGTCCAGGGCTCTTCAGGGGCTCACAATCTATCCCCCACAGAAAACAGATCTGCCAAACCACCTGTTAACAATCAGGATAGATTGACCCAAGAAGCCCAGAGAAAATCCCCAATTGCACGGAAGCCAAGACCTCTGCTCCAGCTCCCTGCCCCAGTCTCCCCGTGCTGTAATCTGGGCTCCACAGACTGTCCCCTCTGCCTGATTGAAACAGACCTGTTCTGAAGTTCTTCCAAGATGACTTCTTCTAGAAATGTGTTGTACTCCAGATATTTGTGGATTTTTTTTTCTTCAAAACCAGTTTAGAGGATTAATCTACTGTTGGTTTGAGGGAAGATTAGAGGAGGTTACAGAGTCGTGTCTGCTCTCTGCCATCTTGGCTCCACCCCCAGAAGTCCATCAGTTACAGATTTCAAATGGGAGAAGGAGAACATGATTTAAAATATCTTTTTAATTCCAATTTTGAGCACTTATTACTAAAACATACTCAAAGTTTGTATTTTCCATTGCAAAAATTTGGAAGCGAACCATACATACATATATATGTATAAATGTATGTCTGTGCATACATGAGATAGATAAGTAACTTAGTGGATAAAGTGCTAGGGCAGAGTTGAGGAGAGGAAGGAAGGGGCAGGAAGACCTAAGTTCAAATTTAGTCCATGTGTTCCTGGACATGTCACAAGTTAAACTCTTTCTTAATCCACTAGAGAAAGAAATAGAAAACCACTCAGAATCTTTGCCAAGGAAACACTAAGGAAACAGCATGGTCCTTGGGGTCATGAAGATTCTGACATAATTAACTGACTTAATATAATTAACTGACTGAATAACAACAAAGAATATACACAGAGAAAGTAATATAATCTTGTTGTACATTGTTCTATAGAATGATTGAATCAGTTCATAATTCCACAAATAATGTATTAATGTCTCATTTTTTCCATATTTACTTTAACATTTGTCATTTTCCTTTTCAGTCCTATTAACCTATTTAATAGGTATGATATAATCCCCTGTAATTGTTTTATTTTTATTTTTAAATTTTTCCAATCAATAGTGAGTTAGAACATTTTTTTCATATGGCTATACATAATTGTTTGCTTCTTTTGAAAAGTGCTCATATTTTTGATCATTACTCAATGGAGAATAGCTCTTATTTTTATAAATTTGACTTAGTTCCCTATAGTTTGAAGAATGATACTCTTATGAGAGGAACTTTTTTCACAATTACTGTTGTTAACTGTATTTCCCCTGTTTATTCTCTCTCACCTTTCAACTGTTCTTCCTCCAAAGGGTTTTGGTTCTGACTACACTCTCCCCAAATCTGCCCTCCCTTCTATCATCCTTTCTCCTTTCTTCTATTCCCTTCCCCTCCTATTTTCCTGTAGTAATACTAGTTCTATACCCAATTGAGTGTGTATGTTCTTCCCTCTTTGAGTCAATTCTGATGAAAGTAAGGTTGATTCACCTTCCCTCACTTCACCCCTCTGTTCCTCCATTGTAAAAGCTTTTTGTCTCCTTTAATGCCATAAAAATAATTTGTTATTCTACCTCTCCCTTTCTTTCTCCAAGAACATTTCTCTTTTACCCCTTAATTTTTTTAGATATATCTTCATATTAATCTCACACTTGTATCTTCTGTCTATATATGCTCCTAGTTATTAATGAGAAAATTCTTAAGAGTTACAGTTATCATTAGTAAGGCAATTCTTATGTCATAAGTATCATCTTCCCATGTAGAAATATAAACAGATTAACCTTAAATCACTTATGATTTCCCTTTCCTGTTTACCTTTTTATACTTTTTTTTTTTTGCTGAGGCAATTGGGGTTAAGTGACTTGCCCAGGGTCACACAGCTGTTACGTGTCTGAGACCAGATTTGAACTCAGGTCCTCCTGACTTCAGGGCTGGTGCTCTATCCACTGCATCACCTAGCTGCCCCTATACTTTTCTTGAATCTTGTATTTGAAAGCCAAATTTTCTATTCAGCTCTGGTATTTTTTTTCTAAGGCACTTGGGGTTAAGTGACTTGCCCAGAGTCACACAGCTAGTAAATATTAAGTGTCTGAGGGCAGATTTGAACTCAGGTTCTCCTGGTGCTCTATCCACTGTGCCATCTAGCTGCCCCCATTTTTTTCAAGAATTCTTGAAAGTTTTCTATTTCATTGAATATGTCCATTTTTTCCTCTGAAGGATTATACTCGATTTTGTTTTGTAGATGATTCTTGATTGTAATCAAAGCTTATTTCCTTTTAGGAATATCACATTTCAGTGGAGATTTTTAGTTTTTGTTTAGTCTATAATCTCATAAATTATTATAATCCAGGAAAAAGATTTTCGTCTTTTTTTTATCTCTTCAATCTCCAACTTGATGTGGGTTGTGAAGGTAGACAAAAAGAGTCTCTCAGTTTTCCTCAATCTCCCACTGAAAATCTAAACAAAAAGTCAGTGAGAGTAAGTCCCTGATTACTATTACACATAGGAAATTGGTTTTGATATTTCACTGGTCTTTTAAGCTTCCTTTCTGTGTTGTTTTTTGGCAATTTTATGGGTAATGAGGTATTCCCCTTCAAATTTCTCTAAGGTAAACAAGACCTTTTTCACACTAGAGAACTCTGGAAGTGAAAACCCCAGTCAAAGTCCACCTCTCTGCCTGCCAAATATAAGTTCCTCCTCATTAACCTAGGGTCTTTCTAAGTACATAATTTTAGAACTAATGCCCATGTTCCCCAGGACTTCCAAGAGGTTACCAGCCAATCATAGACCAGGTATCTGGGAAGAGTTGAAGAGAAAGGCAGGAAGAGAAAGAGAAAGGCAAAAATCTTCCTAATTTTAATCAAATTTTTAGTTTTTGGCATCAACTTACTATTGTCTGAAGAAGTCAAAGTAATTGCTTGTTGGCCTTCTGGGATAGTCTAGGTAAATTCTCTCCTATTTTTTTTTTCATTTTTTTGTTTTTGTTTGACTGCTTCTTGAAGTCTTATTGAGTCATTTACTTCTATTTGTTCAATTTTAATTTTTAAAGTATTATTTCCTTCAGTTATCTTTTTTAGCTCCTTTTGTAGCTGGCTAATTGAATTTCTTGGTTCAATGCATTCTTTTTCCATTTTGCCAATTTTGTTTTTCAGTGAATTGTCTTTTTCCAATTCACTAATTTTATTTTCTAGTGAGTTGGTGACTTTTTCCAATTCACCAATTTTGTTTTTCAGTGAATTGTTGTCTTTTACCAATTCACTATTTTTATTTTCCAGTGAATTGGTGATTTTTCCAATTCACCAATTTTGTTTTTCAGTGAATTGTTGTCTTTTTCCGATTCACCAGACTTATTTTCCAGTTTTTCACATCTCTGTTGCAGGGCGATGTTTCCTTCTTGCACTGCTCTCAGTTTATTTCCCCAATCTTCTTCTAGTTCCCTTTTGAGATTCTTTATGCAATCTTCCAGGTAAGCCTTCTGGAAGGGAGACCAACTTAAGTCTGCCTTTGTGGCTTCATCTGGGATTGTTTTCAGAATCTCAGGATCTGGGGACTGTTCTATTTTTTCTCCATAAGCTGTCTATGGTGAGAGCTCTCTTCTGCTTCTTACTCATGCTTTTGAGCTGAGGTATCAGTCACCAGCAGGGAATATTGCTGCAGTTTCAACTTGCCCTGGGGCAGTTTGCCGAGTTGACTTCCAGTCTGAGGCTGGTCGGGCTAGATTCGCACTAGGACCACGTTTTCAGCTGCTCTCGATCCACCCTTTACCAAAGGCAGATCTGCCAAAGCACCTGCCCGCAAGCAGAGCAAAGTGGCCCAGGCGTTTCCCAGGGACTTCCTGGGTGCCTAAAATCCTCCCCTGTTGCAGCCCAACTTCCGCTTGGGTGCGCTGGTGTCTGATCGGCCAGCGGCCGATTTCCCCTGAGACTGACCTTCTCCAGAGTTTTTTCAAGGTAGATAGTTGATAGAAGTGCGTTGTAGTCCAAGTGTTTGGTGAAGCCCTCACTCCAGAACCAGTTCAGAGGCTCCATTTGTCTGTGTGTGAGGGAAGGTCTCAGGAGCTCACAGAGAAAGCTGTCTGCAGTTTGCCATCTTGGCTCCGCCCCTAGTCCAGGTAAATTCTAACCATATTAAAGTCTTTTCCCTGAGATAATGTAAACACCTCTTAATTTAATGGACACCTGGTTCGAGTTCCTGTACCAGGTCTGACCTGAACATGAGAGGATTCACCAAGTTCTTGTTATGTTTGATGTGGTCCCATGTTGGTCAGTCCTGCCCTAGTTTCAAAACTAGAACCACAAACTTATATGGATGTGTAGAGCCTTTGGGTTTATTTTCTTGATCATCAAGGAATCCCCACATCTTGTTGTTCATGATCAAAAACCCAGAAATAATTTTAGAAAGAAATTTTATTAGGAAATTCATTATTGTGAGTGTGGGAAATATATACGTGTGTGTGTGTGTGTGTGTGTGTGTGTGTGTGAGAGAGAGAGAGAGAGAGAGAGAGAGAGAGAGGAGAGAACAAGCAGAAAAGAGAAAGGATATCTTTGTCTCCCTAGGTTCTGAAAGTTTTATATCATATAGGATTTTGGCCAAAGTTTCTGCACAGGAATACACACAAATCATCTGACAAAGATATTGCATATAAGAATCACCTGGGGGCAGCTAGGTGGCGCAGTGGTTAGAGCACCAGCCCTGAAGTCAGGAGGACCTGAGTTCAAATCTGGTCTCAGACACTTCCTAGCTGTGTGACCCTGGGCAAGTCCCTTAACCCCAATTGCCTCAACAAAAAAAAGCAAAAAAAAAAAATCACCTGAAGGGAACCCAAAACACAAGCTTGGATGGACCCTTAACAAGCCTTGAGTGATAGTAGCACTTAATGCAAAATTCTTTCTGGAAACTAAAAAAAAGTTGGTTTGAGAGCCATAAGAATTATTTTTTTTAAATGTTCCCATTTATGTTCCAAAAAATATTCTTGGGTAGGAAGGGATGGAGTTCCAAGTCTAATTGGGCAGACTGATACCAATTATTCCAAATAGTTTTATGAAAATAAGGTTTGCACATGAAAACTTCTACATGCTTTACATATTCTAGTTAAAACTCACTTGGAAAAAACAAAACACAACAATTACTCTTCTAAGAAAACTTTTAGAATTTTATCTGTTCCTCCCTTTTCCCTGTCATTTCTTAGATTTTTCTACTTTTTCTCTAAACCTGAACTTTATATTTTCCCCTTGTCTCCATTTCTCATGTGTTTAGCAAGAAAACCTTGAGATAAAGTAGAAATAATGGGGAGGGGAGAAAATATCATTTAAAAATTACTTTATTTTCTATTTCATTCCTTTTATTTTTTTGTTTTTATTTTTTTATTAAAGCTTTTTATCTGCATGACATATGTATGGGTAGTTCTTCAACACTGACCCTTACAAAGCTTTCTGTTACAAATTTTTCCCCCCAGTTCCCTCCCCTCCTCTAGATGGCAGGATATCCACTACATGTTAATTATGTTGAAATAATTAACAAGTTGAATATATGTATACATTTCCATACTTATCTTGCTGTGCAAGAACCATCATCTAGGTGAACAAAAATTATCTGAGAAAGGAAACCCAATGCAAGCAAACATCAATAGAGAGCATGAAAATGTTATGTTGTGGTCCACACTCAGTTCCCATGGGCCTCTCTCTAGGTGTATATGGCTTTCTTCACTGAACAATTGGAATTCGTTTGAGACATTTCATTGTTGAAGAGAGCCATGTACATCAGAATTGATCATCATATAGTCTTGTTGCTGTGTATAATGATCTGGTTCTACTCATTTCACTCAGCATCAGTTCATGCAAGTCTCTCCAAGCCTCTCTGAAATCGTCCTGCTGCTTGTTTCTTACAGAGCAATAATATTCCATAACATTCATATACCATAATTTGTTCAGCTATTCTCCAATTAATGGGCATCCATTCAGTTTCCAGTTTCTTGCGACTACAGAAAGGGCTGCCACAAACATTTCTGCACATGTGGGGCCCTTTCCTTCCTTTATGATCTCTTTGGGACATAAGCCCAATAGAAACACTGCTGGGTCAAAGGGTATGCAGAGTTTGATAACTTTTTGAGCATAGTTCCAAATTGATCTTCAGAATAGTTGGATCCGTTTACAGCTCCACCAACAATGCATCAGTGTCCCAGCTTTCCCACATTCCCTCCAACATTCATCATCTTTTCCTGTCATTTTAGCCAATCTGACAGGTGTGTAGTGGTACCTCAGAGTTGTCTTAATTTGCATTTCTCTGATCAATAGTGACTTGGAGCACCTTTTCATATGGATGGATATAGTTTTAATTTCATCATCTGAAAATTGTCTGTTCATAACTTTTGACCATTTATCTATTGGAGAGTGGCTTGAATTCTTATTAATATGAGACAATTCTCTATATATTTTATAAATGAGGCCTTTATCAGAACCCTTAAATGTAAAGATGATTTCCTAATTTATTGCTTCCATCCTAAACTTGTCTGCATTAGTTTTATTTGTACAAAAACTTTTTAACTTAATATAGTCAAAATTAACTATCTGGTGTTCAATTAAGAGTTCCAAATCTTCTTTGGACATAAATTTATTCCATCTCCACAGGTCTGAGAGGTAAACTATCCTATGTTCCTCTAATTTGCTTATAATATAACTATATCTAGATCATGAACCCATTTAGATCTTACCTTGGAATGTGGTGTTAGGTGTGGGTCAAGCCCTAATCTCTTCCATACTAGTTTCCAATTTTCCCATCAGTTTTTGCCAAATAGTGAGTACTTATCCCAAAAGCTAGGGTCTTTGGGTTTATCAAAGACTATATTGCTATAGTTATTTCTTAAAGTTTATCCTGTGATCCTATCCTATGCCACTGATTAACTACTCTATTTCTTATCCACTACCAAATGGTTTTGATGACCGCTGTTTTATTTTTTTTTTTTATTTTTTTTTTTTTTGCTTTTTGCTGAGGCAATTGGGGTTAAGTGACTTGCCCAGGGTCACACAGCTAGGAAGTGTCTGAGACCAGATTTGAACTCAGGTCCTCCTGACTTCAGGGCTGGTGCTCTAACCACTGCGCCACCTAGCTGCCCCATGACCGCTGTTTTAAAATATAGTTTTAGATCTGGTACAACAAGGCCATCTTCATCAGCCTTTTTTTTTTTTTCATTAATTCCCTTGAAATTCTTGACCTTTTGTTTTTCCAAATGAACTTTGCTACTATTTTTTCTAGATCTGTAAAATAATTTCTTGGGAGTTTGGCATGGCACTAAATAGTCAAATTAGTTTGGGTAGTATTGTCATTTTTATTATGTTCACTCAGCCTACCCATGAGCACTTAATGTTTTTCCAATTGACTAGGTCTGACTTTATTTGTGTGAAAAGTGTTTTGTAGTTCAGTTCTTATAGTTTCTGACTTTTCCTTGGCAGATAGATTTCCAAATATTTTATACTATCAACCATTATTTTGAATGGAATTTTTTTTGCATAATGTATGTATGGGTAGTTCCTCAGCATTGATCTTTACAAAGCTTTCCGTTACAAATTTTACCCCCAGTCCCCTCCCCTCCCCTAGATGGCAGGAAATCCACTACATGTTAATTATGTTAAAATACTTGATAATTCAAATATATGTATACATATTTCCACACTTATCATTGTTGTGCAAGAAAAATCGTATCTACAAGAAAGAAAAATCAGATAAAGGAAACACAATGCAAGGGAACATCAATCAAGAGCACGAAAATGTTATGTTGTGGTCCACATTTCACATCCCTCTCTCTGGCTGTATATGGCTTTCTTCAGTGAACAATTGGAAGTGGTTTGAAACATTTCATTGTTGAAGAGAGCCAAGTCCATCAGAATTGATCGTCATATAGTATTGTTGTTGCCGTGAATAATGATCTCCTGGTTTTGCTCATTTCACTCAGCATCAGTTCATGTAAGTCTCCCCAGGGCTCTCTGAAATCATCCTGCTGGTTGTTTCTTACAGAACAATAATATTCCATAACATTCATATACCATAATTTGTTCAGCCATTCTCCAATTGATGGGCATCCATTCAGCTTCCAGTTTCTAGCCACTACAAAAAGGGTTGCCACAAACATTCTTGCACATGTGGGACCCTTTACTTCCTTTATGATTTCTTTGGGATATAAGCCCAATAGAAATGCTGCTGTGTCAAAGGGTATGCACAGTTTGACACCTTTTTGAGCATAGTTCCAAATTGCTCTCCAGAATGGCTTCATCTGTTCACAGTTCCACCAACAATGTATCAGTGTCCCAGTTTTTCCACATCCCCTCCAACATTCATCATCTTTTCCTGCCATTTTAGCCAATCTGACAGGTGTGTAGTGGTACCTCAGGGTTGTCTTAATTTGCATTTCTCTGATCAATAGTGATTTGGAGCACCTTTTCATATGACTACAAATAGTTTTAATTTCATGCTCTGAAAATTGTTCATATCCTTTGACCATTTATCGATTGGAGAATGGCTTGAATTCTTATAAATATGAGACAATTTTCTATATATTTTAGAGATGAGACCTTTATCAGAACCCTTAAATGTAAAGATGATATCCCAATTTATTGCTTCCCTCCTAATCTTTACTGCATTGGATTTGTTTGTACAAAAACTGTTTAACTTAATATAGTCAAAATTATCTATCTGGTGTTCAATTAAGAGTTCCAGTTCTTCTTTGGACATAAATTTATTCCATCTTCATAGATTTGAGAGGTAAACTATATTACATTCCTCTAATTTACTTATAATATCACTTTATATCCAGATCATGAACCCATTTAGATCTTATCTTGGTATGTGGTGTTAGATGAGATGTGGATCAAGTCCTAATTTCTTCCACACTAGTTTCCAGTTTTCTCAGCAGTTTTTGTCAAATAGTGAGTCCTTATCCCAGAAGCTGGGGTCTTTGGGTTTATCAAAGACTAAATTGCTATAGTTATTGCCTAGTTTGTCCTGTGCTTCTATCCTATGCCACTGATTGACTACTCTATTTCTTAGCCAGTACCAAATGGTTTTGATGACCGCTGCTTTGTAATATAGTTTTAGATCTGGTACAGCAAGTCCACCACTATAAGCCTTTTTTTCATTAATTCTCTTGAAACTCTTGACCTTTTATTCTTCCAAATATATTTTGCTACTATTTTTTCTAGATCTGTAAAATAATTTCTTGGGAGTTTGATTGGTGTGGCACTAAATAAGTAAATTAGTTTGGTTGTTACTGTCATTTTTATTATATTTGCTTGGCCTACCCATGAGCACTTAATGTTTTTCCAATTAACTAGGTATGATTTTTATTTGTGTGGAAAGTGTTTTGTAGTTTAGTTCATATAGTTCCTGACTTTCCCTTGGCAGATAGATTCCCAAATATTTTCTATTATCAACAGTTATTTTGAATGGAATTTCTTTTTGTATTTCTTTCTGCTGAACTTTGTTGGTAAAATATAAAAATGCTGATGATTTATGTTGATTTCTTTTGTATCCTGTAACTTTGCTAAAGTATGAATTGTTTCTATTAGTTTTTTAGTTGAGTCTCTAGGGTTCTCTAAGTATACCATCATGTCATCTGCAAAGAGTGACAATTTGGTTTCCTCATTACCTACTCTAATTCCTTTTATCTCTTTTTCTTCTTTTACTGCCAAAGCTAACATTTCTAATACAATATTAAATAATAATGATGACAGTGGACAGCCTTGTTTTACTCCTGATCTTATTGGGAATGGTTCTAGTTTGTCTCCATTACATATGATGCTTGCTGATGGTTTTAAGTAGATGCTACTAATCATTTTAAGGAAAAGCCCATTTCTTCCTATATGGATGTTGGATTTTATCAAATGCTTTTTCTGCATCTATTGAGATAATCATATGGTTTTTGTTAATTTGGTTATTAATATAATTGCTTATGCTGATAGTTTTCCTAATATTGAACCAGCGCTGCATTCCTGGTATAAATGCTACTTGGTCATAGTGTACTATCCTGGGGATGACTTTCTGTAATCTCATTGCTAATACCTTATTTAAAATTTTTGCATCAATATTCATTAGGAAAATTGGTCTATAGTTTTCTTTCTCGGTTTTCACTCTACCTGGTTTAGCTTTCAGCACCATATAGGTAACATAGAAGTAATTTGTTAGTATACCTTCTTTCCCTATTTTTTCAAATAGTTTATATAGTATTGGAATTATTTGTTCTTTGAATGTTTCGTAGAATTTACATGTACATCCATCTGGCCCTGGAGATTTTTTCTTAGGGAGTTGATTAGTAGCTTGTTCTATTTCTTTTTCTAAAATGGGGCTATTTAAATAATTTATTTTCTCTTCTGTTAACCTGGGAAATCTATATTTTTGTAGATATTCCTCCATTTCATTTATATTATTAAATTTACTGGCATAAAGTTAGGCAAAGTAACTCCTAATTATTACTCTAATTTCCTCTTCATTGGAGGAAAGTTCTCCCTTATCATGTTTGAGACTAACAATTTGATTTTCCTCTTTCATTTCCTTATCAAATTAACTAAAGGCTTCTCTATTTTGTTGTTTTTTCACAAAACCAACCTCTTAGTTTTTATTTATTAATTCAATAGTTTTCTTATTTTCAAATATCCCCTTTTATTTTTAGAATTTCCAATTTGGTTTTTAATTGAGGGTTTTTAATTTGTTCTTTTTCTAGTTTTTTTTTAATAGTAAGCTCAATTTATTGATCTTCTCTTTCTCCATTTTATGCAAATAAGTATCTAGAGATATAAAATTGCCCCTTATAACTGCTTTGGCCGTATCCCACAAATTTTGGTATGTTGTCTCCTTATTGTCATTCTCCTGGATGAAATTATTGATTGTATCTATGATTTGCTCTTTCACCCATTCATTCTTTAGAATTAGATTATGTAATTTCCAATTAACTTTTGGTTTATTTTCTCCTGGCGTTATATTGCATGTGATTTTTATTGTATCATGATCTGAAAAAGATGCATTTACTATTTCTGCCTTTCTGCATTTGATTTTGAGGTTTTTATGCCCTAACACATGGTTAATTTTTGTATAAGTTCCATGAACTGCAGAGAAAAAAGTAAACTCCCTATTGTCTCCATTCAATTTTCTCCAAAAATCCATCATACCTAACTATTCTAACAATTTGTTTACCTCCCTAATTTCTTTCTTATTTATTTTATGGTTTGATTTATCTAATTCTGAGAGAGCAAGGTTGAAATCCCCCACTAGTATAATTTTGCTTTCTGCTTGCATCTCTGTTAATTTCTCCTCTAGGAATTTGTGTGCTATTGCACTTGGTGCATATATATATTTAGTATTGATATTGCTACTTATCTATGGTACCCTTTAGTAAGATATAGTTTCCTTCCTTATCTCTTTTGGTTAGATCTATTTTTGCTTTTACTTGATCTGATATCAGGATTGCTACCCCTGTTTTTTTTTTTGTTCACCTGAAGCATAGTATGTCCTGCTTCAGCCTTTTACCTTCACCCTGTATGTGTCTCTATGCTTTAGATGTGTTTCTTGTAGACAACATATTGTTGGATTCTGGTTTTTTAATCCAGTCTGCTATCTGCTTCCACTTTATGGGAGAGTTCATCCCATTCACATTCACAGAATAACTAATTCTGTATTTCCTGCCATCTTATTTACCCAAGTTATTTTTGTCTTTCCTTTCCCCTTTCTCCTTTCCCACCTCCCCAGTATTTTGCTTTTGATGACCACCTGCCCCAAATAATCCTCCCCCCTTTAGAGGCCCTCCCCTTTTTTATTCCTTTCCCCTGATTCTTCTTTTTTCCTTTTTTTTAGTCTGTCTGTTTCTTTTCCTCCTTTCCCTCCCCACTTCCCTCTAAGGAAGGACAAGTTTCTCTGTGAAAACAAATTTGTCTCATATACTCTTTTAGAGCCTAATCTGATGAGAGTAAGATTTACACAATGCTCATCTCCCTACCTTCTTTCCCTCAATTATATTTTATGTTTTCTTTGCCTCTTCATGAGATTTTACCTTATTTTTACCTCCTTTTTTTAAACCGTATTTTACCAGCTTTTCCCTCTTTTCCACAGTATGTTAGCCTTCCCCCCAGTTTTCTTTTTCATATTATCGAAGCAAAATCAAATTATACCCCCAATCTTTAAGTATCCCCATAGTAGAAATATAGATCTCAAGAGTCCTTTCCTTTTTACCTTTTTATGCTTCTCTTGAGGTCTGTGTTTGGAGGTCAAATTTTTTGTTCAGATCTGGTCTTTTCATTAGAAATGGGTGAAATTCTACTGTATCATTGAATGACCATCTTCTTCCCTGGAGGATAATGCTCATTCTAG
>JAJPUD010006173.1:22718-44521 GCA_023553655.1 Myrmecobius fasciatus
TTATTGGTGAATTCTTTTACTGGTGATTTTGCCTTCTGATTCTACAACCTCAGGGTAGTTTTCTTTCAGGATTTCCTGGAAGATAGTGTTTAGATTCTTTTTTTTTTTTCATCATGGCTTTCAGGAAGTCCAATAATCTTTAGATTGTCTCTCCTAGATCTATTTTCCAAGTCAGTTGTTTTTCCTAGGAGATATTTCATATTTTCTTCTATTTTTTCATTTTTTTTTGTTTTTGTTTGACTGATTCTTGAAGTCTCATTGAGTCATTCACTTCTATTTGTTTAATTTTAATTTTTAAAGTATTATTTCCTTCAGTTACCTTTTAGCTCCTTTTGTAACTGGCCAACTGAATTTTTTGGTTCATTGCATTCTTTTTCCATTTTGTCAATTTTATTTTTCAGTGAATTGTTGTCTTTTTCCAATCCACCATTTTTGTTTTCTAGTGAATTGGTGACTTTTTCCATATCACCAATTTTATTTTTCAGTTTTTCATATCTCTTTTGTAGGGCATTATATCCTTCTTGCACTGATCTCAATTCATTTCCCCATTTTTCTTCTAATTCTCTTTTGAGATTCTTTATGCAATCTTCTAGGTAAGCCTTGTGAAATGGGGACCAGCTTATGTCTCCCTTTGTGGCTTCCTCTGGGGTTGCTTTCCCTTTAGGAACCTCAGGATCTGGGGACTGTCCTTTTTCTCCATAAAAGCTGTCTATGTTGAGAGCTCTCTTCTGCTTCTTACTCATTTTTTTTTAAAAAAAGCTTGCGGTCTGTTTAAAGCAAAGAAGCAATGGCTATGGTAGTTTGCCCTGAGACAGTTCCACTAATTAACTTCCAGAGCTGGGCTGGTCAGGCTAGGACCTTGTGTTTACAAGGATTTACCTTTTATAAAAGGCAGATCTGCCAAAGCACCTGCCCACAATCAGGGCAGAGTTTCCCGAGTGCCTCAGATACACTCCCCAGGTGTTTAGAGTTTCTGCCACACTGAGCTGAGTCCCGCCCAGTTTCCTGCCCTGTCTCCTGGAGCTGCACCCGGCAAACTGCTCACCCCCCTGACTGAAACAGAGCTGCTATGAAGTTCTTCAAAGGTAACTTCTGCAAGAAATGTTTCGTAGTCCACATATTTGTGGATTCTTTGACTTAAAAATCAGTTCAGAGGCTTTTTTTTCTGTTGATTTGAGAGGTCAGAGGAGAACACAGAGAATTGCGTCTTCATTATGCCATCTTGGCTCCACCCCCCCCCCCACCTATTTCATTCCTTTTAACAATCATTTACTAAATACCTCCCATATGACAGACACTGTGTTAGGTATTGTGGAGACAGCAAAATGAGTGTTAATCTTCAAAGAGAATGGCTAGGTGGCAAAGTGAATAGAATGCTCGTGTGGAGTTGGGAGGACCAAGTGTAAACATGGCTTCAGATGTACTAGCTGTGTGACTCTGGGCAAGTCACTTAGTCCTGTTTCCCTCAGTTTCATCTGTTGTAAAATGAGCTGGAGAAAGAAATGGCAAAATTGCTCCAGGATGTTTGCCAAGAAAATCCCCAGATGGAGTCATAGAATCAGATATGACTTATTAAACAACAAAAGCTTTCAAAAAGCTCATGTGGATAAGCAAATACAAGAATATTCACACAGGAAATACAAAGTAATTTTGGGCTTTGAGAAGCTCTAACCATTAAAGGAAGCAACAAGAGGCTTGTTTAGAAGCTGGCATTTGCAAAGCTAAAACTAAGACTGTTTTCCTTTATAGAGGCATTCCTAGATAGATCATTGTTCAGATGACCTCAGAGTTTAAGTGTGATCATTGGTAGAAGAAACTATAAATAAAACTTGAATATATGAAAAAAAAATCTTTTTTTAAAAAAAATTTTTTTACAAGCAATACCCAATCTTTCTACCCAAAGAGAGGCTGGCAAATGTCCTTCATGGTTCTATCTCAAGATTCTAACTTAAGACAACAGTGAAGGATGGTACTAAATTTAGAGAAGGGGAAATTAAAGTGGAGACAGACTGGTAACACCAGCTCATGTTACAATGGAAAGACCATTGGTTCTAGAGTCAGAGGACTTAGGTTTGAATTTTGCTGCCAGTACTCACTACTGTCTGAACTGGCTAAGTCACTGACTTCCTGAGTCTCAGTTTGCTTATATACAAAAGGAGGAACCTCAATAGCCCAGAGGTTCCTTTCCTATAGCCCTATGGAGTCCTCTGGTTCAGAGGCAAGGAGCTATATAAGGGAGTAGAGTTTGGGCTCTCTCCAGCTAGACCTAATATTCAGGCAGACTTGTTCTGATCTCCACTAAAGGATTACTTGATAAGAACTTTAGATATTATCCCTTCCCAGCAGATATTTGCTTGAAAGGGGAAACCTAATAAAATAAAATAAAATAAAAATCTTTAATGGTAAAATTCCAGGCCCTTTAGAAAGAGTTTCATGGGATTAAAGGAACAGAAGACCTTTTCTGTATCTGAAATTGGTGGGTTTTTGGCATGGGGACCCTGAAATTCCATCATTTTGATTGCCCATGTGGGTATTCTGGCTTTACCCCCTCCTCGTTAAGGTAAGTCCCCTCTTTCCCCCTCTTTCCTATATCTGGGACACCCTCAAGCACCTGGGGAGGCTTGTTGGAGTCATCAGTGAGCTTTACGCTCAGCACACTTCCTTTGACTGAGAACACCTGGGCATGGGAACACTTGCCAGCTTTCATGTTCCCTGAAATACCAGAGGAGGCAGGTTGCTAAAAGAATAGAAATTCTTTGTAGCTTGTAGCAAAAATGGGACTGTGTCCTTCTATTCCCTTGAACACTTCCTTAGTTTGCCTCTTAAATAACCAAGACAAATTTGGTCTGCAAAATTTCAAAAAGAAAAGGCTCATTTTCTTTTATAAATCACCTGGCCTCAGTATTACCTGGAGAATCAAGAAAATGGATTGTCAATGGGTTTCTCAATTACAACACTCTCTTCCACTTAATCTGTCCTGCCCGAGAGGGTAAATGTCCTTCGTGGACCTATCTCAAGATTCTAACTTCAGACAACAGTGTAGGATGGTACTGGTTATATTTGGTGGATGGGAATTAAAGGTGGAGACAGACTGTTCTTCTAGATGACTGCCTCCTCTCCACCTTACCTCAGGACCATGAGCCCTCTCTACCAGGAGGTCCAGAACCTCCTCCCAGGACCACCCCCATATCAGGATCCAGATTCCATGTTTGGTTATACTTCCTCAATTCTCCAATCCTCCTCTCAATGGTCCCCCAAACTCTTACATCTTGAGCCAGACTCTACAACTTTCCAACCCCTGCTCCTCCTTTTCTCCCTCCTCAAGACCCTGATTCAGACACCCCTGCTAAACTCTGCCTGTTGAGAAAAGTAGCAGACTCTCAGGGTGGAAGAATGAGGATACATGTCCCTTTCTCAATGTCAGATCTTTCTAAAATTAAGAAAAAACTCATCATTTTGAAGATGCCACCCAGTTTACTCAGCCTTTAAAGCTATTTCCCTCCAATTTGATCTCATCTAGAGAGATGTTAATGCCATTATCCCCTCCTGCTATACAGTAGAGGAAAAAGGAGAATCTGGGATTTTGCCCAGAAGTTTGGTGATAATATGGCAGAGTCTTCCCCTTAAGGTAGATACCCCTCCCCCCAGGGCTAACGATGTCCCAATTGCAGACTGGGTGGGATTACCAAGAGAATAGCAGATACTGAGAAAAGAGAGACCTTACTGCCTCACTGAAAATATGAAAAAGGGAATTAAGAAACTGGTTAATTATGAAAATCTCAAGTTACCTAGGTTGCTGAGGAAAATCCCACTTTCTTTCAAGGGTGACTTGTACAGACTTTTAAGAAATATACCAACCTGGACCCCACTTGTCCTGAAGGGACCACTGCCTTCAGTGGGTATTTTATTAGACACTGTGCCTCAGACATTCAGAGGAAGCTGCAGAGGTTACCAGTCCTCAAACTTCCCAGGCTCCCCAGGAGACAGGCTTTGGAGCTTTTAACAACAGGGACCAAGCAGAGGATCAGGGCTAGGGCTTGATAGGCTCAGATTGTGGCTGCCTCCATGTACAGGACCCAAGGGGTCCCACCCCAAAAGGTTCTTGCTTCCAATGCCATGAACAGGGCCACAACTCTCTTGGAAGGAAGTGCCCTCGCCTATGTCCTGTGTACAACTGAGAGGGGCGCTGGAAAAAGGGGCTGTCCTCAGAAGGGCAAGTCACCTCCTTCTACTTTCCTGCCCTCTGGTCTCCTCAAAACTGTGAGTGACAGAACCCAGGATTTGACCATCCCCTTGGCCAAACCCAGGGTGGTTTTGAATGTGGCAGTCAAGTCCATTAATTTTGACTGCTATGGGAGCCACTGACTCTCTTACCCCAGTGCTCTGACCCTATCCATTCCTTCCCCCATTGTGTTATATCTGATACCTTCCCTCTGTCTTCTCAGATTGGAGATCTGTTGTTTAAATACTCCTTTCCTGTCTTCTCTTGCCCAGCCCCTTTATTGGGGTGTGACCTAATGCTGAAGTTGGGAACCCAGTTATCCCTTCCCAAAACTCGGGGAACATTTGTACTACTTCTCTCTAAACCTTCCCATATTCCTTTTGAAATCTGGGAGGAAGTAGATTGCAAGCTACTCATGTCATAGGGCACCTCTGGGATCCTGATGTGTTCCCTCACCAGTTCCAGCACCCAGTGAAACCTGAAGCCCAAGAGGGATTATAACCCTTGAGTGAGAAGTTTTGTTAAGTGTGAGCTTCTGATCCCATGTCAGTGACCTTGTAAATAGGCCCACAGGAATACCATATGGTACAAGACCTCAAAACTGTTAATGAGGCTGTTTTTCCTAGTCACCCAATAGTACCTAATTCCTATTCCATCCTTACTAAGATTCCAGGGGATACCTAATGGTTTTCCAGTTTAGATCGTAAAGATGCCTTCTTCTGCATACTACTCCCTAAAGAGCATTTCTTTTGGTTTCTTCCAAGGGAGCTTAACCTCTACCAACTAACGTGGACCATCCTACCTCAGGACCCCAAGATCATCTACCTTTTTGATTAGCCCCAAGAAAAGACTTAAGAGACTTGGAACTCTCTAAATTCAATCCCATATGTAGATGTCATCCTCTGTAGCCCATCCCTGGAGGTTTCTCTGATTGCTGCCATACAGGCCTTCAATTTTCTGGGCTCCTGGGACTATAAGCATCCTTATCTAAGGATCTGTTAAGTATCTGGTCCACCTTTTGATCACTCAGAGTGGAGAGAAAACAGGCTATCTTGTCACTTCCTGAGCCAGCTACAAAGAAATAACTTGATACTTTTCTAAGCATAACTGGATTTTGTAGAATCTGGATACCCAACTTTGGGGTTATTGCAAAACCTCTTTGTGATCCCTTTCAAAGCCCTGACTCATTCCCTCTATACAGGTTTTGAGACCTTGAAAACTAAATTGACCACTGCCTCAGCATTAGCCCTGCCCAATTTGGAATAAAAACAAAACAAAAAACTCTCATCCTATATGCTGATGAATGCAGGGTCAAGCCTTGGGAGTCTTAAGTCAGTTCCTAGGACCTGATCCCAGGGCTTTGACTTACTTTTCTAAACAGCTTAATTATGTGGTCTCTCTCAAAGCAGTGGCTGCTACATCCTTTTTAATTGGGGAAGCCTCCCACCCTTTGGAGGGCCTAATTCCTCACTGGTTCAGAGTATTCTGGAAGCTAAGGGCCATCAGTGTCTGGCTAGCAGAAGACTTACTAAACATCAGGCCCTCCTGAGGGACACTCCCAATTTAACTCTTTGGGTGTGCCATCCTCTCAGTCTAACCACCCTGCTTCCTGACACTACAGTCAGATGATATTATTCACAGCTGTGAGGAGACATTAGATTTTGTCTATCCACCTTGACTTGAGGGACATTCTGTTTAACAATCTGGATGATGAATAGTTCACTGATGGGTCCAGCTCTATTGAAGATAGGAAAAGCAGGCTACTCTATGGGTAGTCTCAATAGCACCTTGAAGGCTAAACCATTTCTCTCAGGGACCTCTGTGCAGAGGGTCAAACTCTCTGCACTCACCAGAGGGTTAGAATTAGGGATGGGACTGAGAGTTTACATCTATACTGATTCTGAATATGCCTTTTGTGTTTTACATGCTCAAGGGGCTATAGAGAGAGAAAAGGGATTTTTGACAAACATTCCCCCATTAAGCATGCAAAGGAAAGCCTACAATTACTACAAGTTATCCATGAACCTAGAGAGATTTCTTTTATATTTTATAAGGAACATACAATGGGGTAATCATTCCAGGCCAGGGGTAACAGGCTTGCAGACTTAGTTGCCGGAGCTGCTGTGTTTGCCCCTAACCATGGCTCCCTAGCTCTCTGATTCTTATACACCTTCCCATAGTCCCCCAAGAACATACTTTTGCCAAAGAGAGGAGATACACTTTTTCCCCATTGGGATGGTTTCAAATTCCCTAAGGCCAGCTCTAATCCTAGGGGCAAGTCTGTGGAAACTTCTCTTTTGCCTGTAGCAGGTTACTTCTTTGGGAAAGTATGTCCTCCAATCCCTTGTGAAATCTGTTTTAAAACCTGTTCAGAGATGGGGTACATATCCAGGGGGACTGACAAGATAGATTTTATACTTATGCCCCCATCCAAAGGTTTCAAATTATTTCTGGTTTTTGTGGACACGTTTATCAACTGGGTTGAAGCTTTTTGATGCAGGACTTAAGCTATCAAAGTTTTTACTGAAAGAGATAATACCTCATTTTGTCAATGACCTAGCCTTCCCTTCACAAATAAAACAAATTGTGGCTGAGACACTTAAAATTAATTATTACCTCCACTAATCCTGGCCTCCTTAATCGTCAGGGAAGGGAAAGAAAATGAATCCTATTTTCAAGGGACTCTTTACTGTACCTGGAGACTCAGGAGGGCTGGGTAAAAAAAATCTTCTGATAGAACAAGTTAGACTTTACATTGCACCTTCTGAGAACATTAAGCTCAGCTTCTTTGAACTTCTCTATGGGTGGTCCTTCTGACAGTCTTATAGATTTAAAACAACATTTAATTACTCAGTTTGCCACACAGTTTGGCATAGTACAGAAGGCCCTTTCTGAATTTGCAAATGAGCATCTTCCCAAACTGGTAGATTTTTATTCAGACTGTCACCCCAATAAATCCTGTATACCTGAAATTTTGGAAGGCCCACCAAGGGACTAATCGGTTGGGCACAAAGTTGAAAGGACCAAACTCATTCATTTTAACTACTCTTCCCCAGATGGATTCATGTTTCTAGAATAAAACATGCTACTCCTTTTACCTCTTTGTCTCTAGACCTTGCTGACTATTCCTTCGGACCTGTGGACTAGAAATACCTGTTCTCAGGAGGCCTAGCAACACTGGGAACTTTGGATGGAGAAGGGTGAAACTGTTTGTATCCTCCTCCTCTTCCTCCCCCTCTTTGCTTTTGTTGTCACTTTATACTTTCTCCAAGTTAATTGCCTCATCTCACACTTCCTGAACCATTTTCTTAAGCCACCTGTTTCAAGGATGAGGATTCTACTCTTTGGGTTTTCTCTCTAGTTCTCCCTGCTCCACCTTGTGGGCTCCTTCCAGTGGGGGGGATATCTCCTTGATCATACTAGGAAACTCTGTGGGCATCAGGGGCATCCAGGATTTCTGAGTGTGCCATCCTCCTCCTCAAGGCAACCTACATCTATGATTTAATGAGTTATCTGCAAAGTTCCCATTCCCAAATGTAACCATCTTGACCTGGATACTTCCCCATTTGTACTAGCCACCTCCCCCGGGGAACAACTTTAACCTAATTACCTCTTGTTTTCTTGCTGGAAAAGATTTCTCACCCACATATCTCAGCACTTATACCATGGACACACAGATTGTTAATGTGATCCATGGTGATCTTGTTAGTAAACTGGGCATCTAGACATTGACTTGTATCACAAATACCATTGGAGCAAGTGAATATTGCCCCACTCTCAACTAATTTCACTTCAGCCACTTGTACTAATTATACTGAGGGGTCAAGCATGTTGTACCAATGACTTTGGGCCATCAATAGAAATAATTATAGGATGCCTGTTCTAAAACTGCTCCAGCAAATTCAGCTACAGTGCTTCTACCTCAGCCCCCAAAAGCCTTTTCCATGATATCCTAAAAATTGACATCCCTATTGGCATAATGGCAGGCAATTACAATGATCTTTGGGGAGACCTAACCACAAAGCAATTATAAAACCTGACCTTAAGTACCATCTGCATTCCTGAGAGATATACTTTTTTTTTGTTGTTGGTAAATGAGTCTCCCCTCTCACTTTGATATTTCTAGTGACCCTACCAAGAAAAATGCTTCTGACTGGAAATCCCTCAGCCCATCACCCTCACTACCCAATGTCTAATCCCTTTTAAACACTTTGGCACATGCACTCTTGGCCACCTAAGCCCTCCTTTTACTGTTTATATTGCTATCATTCCCACCACCACCTTTGAGAAGACAAAAGTGATGATTCTGGGAGAATGTTCTCTGGTATCTGAGGAAAGAAATGACGATCCTCATCTTCTGAGTTGGGCACCTGGAGCATGAATATATTTTCTGGAACCTGACACCGCCACAAAACCATATGCTCCCTCCTGGGGTTCCAGGAATACTCAGACTCATTAGCTAATATGGTCTTGAATAATAGATGGGTCCTTCTTGCCTCTAGTGCTGGTATCTCTGCCTTGCCAACACCTCCTGCCGGATGTACACAACAACTTAGGGAAGGCTGAGAACTTCATACTGTGTGAATCATAGAAAAGGCCAGATGGATACCAGACATTCATGATTAACTTCACTTCTCCTCCAAAATCTTCCTCTGGATGGATCTTTTGGCTCCTGTCTCTATTAACCCCCATGCATATGCTCATTTTAATCATTCTTTTCCCTGCTCATTTTTGGTTCCTGCATTTTTAAACATCTTGTGAGCTTTATCTCTTCTTACCTCATGTACTTCCAACTACTTGCTCAACAGATCTTGACACACAGCATCCCCTGGATGCTGCCACCATCATCCTGAAATCACACATTTCCCTCCCCGCCCCTGCTGGTCAGGAACAGCTCTTCAGCTGTTCCTCCAGAAGAGGAGACCCAAATGTAACCATCTTGACCCTGGACATTACCCCATTTGTAGTAGTCACCTCCCTGGAGTTTGAGGGGGCAATGATGTGGTGCAACCCTAATGTAGTGCAACTCTTAGGAATGCTGTACTAATGCAACTTTAAAGAGTGCTATACTAGCAACCCCCAGGCTGCCAGGTATTAGGAAGGATGTACAGCAGACCCCAAATTATCTTAGGAATATTGTCTTTAGGTTTATCCAGATTGCCTTGCATGGCCGGGTTACTGAGCCCAGAAGAATTCTGTCTGTCAAGATACCAGCTATTATTGGTCAGTGATAATGGGGCTCCTGGAACTAATGAGCATCAATAATGAGGTATCTAAAGTTAATGCAGGGGCAGTACAAAATTAGATGCCTGCCACTTGACCTAGTGATGTTTCAGGCCTAAAAAGTATCTTCTGAAAGCCCCTCCATGGGAGGGGACACAGCCCATGATTTCTGTTTTGTACACTCATGATTTGAATGGTGTTTTTTGCTTGGATGCTTTCAGTAGAGGGCCGGCACCCTCAGGGGCAAAGGGAAATTGGTTGTAATACAGTGCTGTCACCCTCATCTAGGAGTTTCTTCATCTTTGTCTTAAGGCACTCCTCTAGATCACCTTTATATGCAGGGAAAGGCTACCTAGACCTAGCTGGTTAAGGCCAATATATATGTGTATGAATTTTTTCAGGGTCATTTCTCCTTAACTATGTTCCAGATCTTATCCTAGCCCGATGTTTGGGACCTTCTAATGACTAGTGGGGTAACACGGAAGGATCTAGTCTGGATCTTGCCACTTTTACTGAGACCTGATGAGTAAGCTGTTCTGGACCAGTGGAAGGGATTTTATTCCTGAGGAAATTTTGCTCTGAAATATAAATCAAGATTTCTTAGGCTTTTGGATCTTGACCTTGTCCTGGTTTAGTTCTGATCTTATCTTAGCTGTGGCCCTGAACCAAGTGTCAGACACATGTGGAATAGTTGTGGTTCTGTTCCAGTGGTTTGTACAACAGGACCAGGGTGATGAATTCTTGGCCCAGGTCCTGGGCCTTGCTAAGTACTATGTGTCCTGGCTGGGGCTGATTGGCGCAATGTAGCCTTAGCCTAGCCTAAGCCAACTTATTAATCAACTTTTGGAGGTATTGATCCAGTGGTCTTTATATCTTGTAACCTCAGCACTGAGGGGTGAGTCTGAGCCACCGGCTTATTGTTTTTCATGTGGTCACAATCAAACTCTGTTTTGGACACCTAGAACTGGATGTCCTAGCGGAATCTTGAACTCAGCATGTCCAAAATAAAACCCATTATTTTTCTCCTCAAACTCCACATTCTTTCAACCTTCTCTATTACTTTCAATGGCACTTAGTTACCCAGAATGGCAAACTTCACTATCAGCCATCTTGCATCTCTTAGATAGTAGTTCTTCCCTATGTAATTTATTAATATTGCCTGCTTTTAGATCGCCTTCCTCCTATTTGCTATATATTTTGTATGTGCCTAGTTATTTACATGTTATTTCTTTCACTAGAATGTGAGATTCTAATGAAGGCCAGGAATCACTTTTTGTATTTCTTTGTATTCCCAAGCACTGTGCTTGACATAGAATAAACAGTTAATAAATGCTGATTGACTGCTTTTAGACTTTCTGAGGAGTATATTCAGGTATTAACTTATTGTATCTTCATAGTAACCACATGATTTAGCTTCTGTCGTCAAGTATTCTGTAGCCATCTTCATTCTCAGTGATTGAAGTGAAATCTTTTGAGGGTGAGGAAAAAAAATTTGCATTAGGTTTTTGTGATTTGAGCATCTCCACTCTTAGCAGAAAAGTTATTGTCTAGAGGTGCAGCATGAGGCATATATTTCTAGACATGGTCAATATATTAATTTGTTTGGCTTGTCTATGCTTTTTCGTTATAAGGAAAAGCTTCTATTAATGGGGGTGAGGAAGATAAAATGAATTAAAGGGAAGCAATAGGTAAAAAAAGGAAAAAAACAGAACCTAAAAATACACAAGACAAAGCCAAAAAGTTTCAAATGGAACATAGAAACCAATTGAACAATTTTCTTTTTACTAGCCTGTTAGATTAAATATACATTTCATTTAAAACAGGTCACATATAATATAATTTAACCATTTCATATACAATGCTCTTTTTTGCTTTTTTTGAAAGTGTATATTTGTTGGTGGTTAATTTTACAGTTAAAAATAAAGCAAAGCCTAGTTAGTATAAGAATGGTTTTGTTTTAGTTTTCTAAGCTCATAGTTTTAGAGCCAGAGACCATCTTGTCCAACCCTTTCATTTTACAGATAAGGAAATGAGGCATAGGGGACACAAGCTTGTGGTCACACAGCTTGTAACTGGGGTGGGTTTTGCACTGAAGTCTTGCTGAATCCCAATTCTGATGCCTTATTCACTATATCAGCCTGTTGGAGTGAAAGCTCTTGTGTGGATTTAAAATTGTCCATTGTGCATTCAGGACATTATTTTCCCTCTGAATAAACTCTACTCATCCTTTTGACTGCATGTGCTGTGTATTTAATTAGGGACTATACAAAAGCCAATGATCAATATGAAACACTATGGATCAGATTTGTCTTAGTCCTGAAGTGTCTCCCTAAAGAATTAGGAAGCAGTGGGGCAGTAATTATTAAAAAAAAAAAAAAACCCCAACCCAAACCAAACAAAACCTTCCATAGTTACATAGTTCTATAGTTTTCCAAAGTATCAAATAGAAAATATTTTGTGATTTCAGGCAGATTAGTGGGGTCGATGACCTGACCTTTGACTGTTCTTCCCAGTATAATGGGGTAAATTTTCTCCGATGGCTCCTCTCTTGGGCACCAGGTTAAAGAATTTGTAAATTGTAGTCTGGGTAAGGGGGAGAACAACACTTCCCCAGGCTTCAGTAGCAACAACTACAGTTTGTTACTGTGTAGAGATGGTCTTGAAGTTCATAAGATACATGATTATAATTATTGATTCAGCCTCCCTCCCTATTCATTGCCTCCTATTAAGAGAAGCACGAGCCCCCAGACAAGGCTCTGCCAATTTGGATGATCACGGACACAATCAATCTATAATTATAAAACTGGAGATGATTTACCAGTCTGGCCCAACTCTCCAGTTTTAGAGATAAGCACCTGAGGCTCAGAGACTTGAAGTGATTTGGGGTGACACAAAGAAAGCCAGGATTTGAGCCCTGATTTCTTGATTCCCAATTCCATGTTCTTTCTACCACACACTATACAAAAGCCCCTCTCCAGGGGTATTGGATAGAATCATATCCCTTAGGCCCTTTCTGCTCTTACTCGAATTGCTAGTTAATATTATACCCTAGGTTTTACAAGTCTTGCTAATTCACAGGAGAAGGTGCCAGCTTGTATTTATATTCTTAATATTGTTTATTGTATATGACCACCAGATGATGATTTTTATTTGTCCCCTCTATATTTTGGCCTTGAAGTAGTATCCCTTTGTCTTTTATACTCTTTCATTCATGCTGGGCTGCGCTGTTTCCTCTGTTACATTATCCACACTTATAAATAATAGGTTTGTTGGGAATGAAACTTTGGATTAGCTGCTTTGCATATTTGGAAAGGAGACAGGGCCCAAGTGACTTGGTAGCACTTACCATTGATGCTTTCTTCCAAAAATGCAACCATATTTTATTTTTATTGTTGGTCACACTTTTTTTAAAATTTTTTAAATTTTGATTCTGGATACTAAATATGAACTCATCACATACGTCTTTCCTTCCCACGGAAGTAACATGATTTTTATGGAAAGTCCCTTTACAAAGTTACTCATGTACATAATGGCTTCTGATAACTATTTTCTATTGTATAAGAAATAAAATTAATGTAATATTTACATATCCTCATATTTCATTTCCATTCCTGTGTGTTGTTTAAAGCCCTTAACAGTGTTGTTCCAGCCACCTTTCTAGGCATATTACACTTCACTTTCCTTCCATAATCTGTGCTCCATCCAAATTGGTTTAATTGCTGCTACCCTTAGTCAACTTTCCCTATAACTCTACTATCCCCTTGCCTTTGCATAGACTGTCCCCATGGAATCATCCCACCCTCCCCTTTCCTCTAATCTGCATACACTCCTTTCTTACCTTTGCTTCTTGGAGTCTTTAAGGGTCAGCTCAAGCACTGTCTAGTACCTCAGGTACCTCAAGTACATGAAATCTATTCTGATACCCTCAATTGTTATTCTTCCTCCTCAGTAACTTTATATTATATTTATGCATATTTTGCATTTACTTATCTGTGAATGTGTTTTCTCTGGTACACTGAACTAAGCTCCTTGAAGGCAAAAAACATTCCCTTTTTGTCTCTTTGTCCCTAGAATTTTGTACAGGACCTCACCTATGTGCTTAGTGCTTTTTTGGAAGTGGATCATTGCTAATTTAAAAAGTTTTATTAAAAAAAATTAACATGTAGCTTGGGATCATCATGAATTCTCTTAGGAAATAAGCTAAGCAATAGTTTTAGGAGGAAGGAATCTTGATAAAGAGATAACAGAAGTTATTTCTCTCAGAAGGAGAAAACTTAGATAAATCTCTTTCCAATGGAGTGCCATTTTACTTAAAGGACTCCCATTGAAGGCACTGTCAAAGGGAAAAATCTTACCCACAGGGAAACTGGAAGAGAGGAACTGGGAAAGACTAGCTCTTTTCCCTTGGCAGTAAGGCCCATCCAAGAGGGAGCAATTATCTTTCCAAACAACTTACACAATTAAACAACTAAACTAGACAACTTCATCTCTCCCAATAGTTAAGCCTATTATTTTTGTATCAATCACCTTTCATTTCTAGGAACTTTTTTTTGTTGAAGGAAAAAGCTTAATGGCACTAGGGTCAGAGGGAACTGCAGTCCCGGATGCTAATATAATACAAACAGAAAAGCTCCTGCAGCAGTTCTCAGGTGCAAATTAAGAGAGATCATTTGGTAGCTCAAATTCTGATTATCCATTTGTGAGGAGCATAGTCTGATCTTTCCCTGTCAGATTCATAAAACCCAAGGTTGTTGTATAGGTGAGATCAATTCCTTAACCAAAATTCACTTATTTTGGGAGCCTTTTGTTCTTAGGATATTTCCAAGGCTTCTACCCTTCTACTACTATAATAGTTTTGATTTTTCAAAATACATGAAAAGATAGTTTTCAACATTCAATCTTGCCAAACCTTGTTTGTGTTCCAATTTTCTCCCTCTGTCCCCACCCTCCCTTAGACAAGTAATTCAGTAAAGGTTAAACATGTGCAATTCTTCCAACCATATTTCCACATTAATCATGCTGTACAAGAAAAATCAGATCAAAGGAGGAAAAATGAGAAAAAAAAGCAAGTAAATAATTATCAACAAAAAAGGTGATTGGGATCTACATTCAGTCCCTCTCTCTGGATGTAGATGGTGCTTTCCGACACAAAACTATTGGAATTGGCCTGAATCACTTCATTGTTAAAAAGAACCATTACATTCATATACCTTAACTTATTCAGCCGTCCCCCCAGCGTTATTCTTTGCAAATTCATTCATATCTTATTGCAAACATTTTCCCCCTTGAGATTGGGTTATCTACATTCTCCATTTCTGTAAGTTGTTACCTTTGGTATATATATTTTTAGAAATATGCATATATTTAAGTTATTAGTATTTTTGGCATATATTTGAAAATTGTTTATAATGCTTTTCTTTATCCATCTGTTGTGACTTCTGTTTTTTAAATAGTGTTTTTCCCAATTACATATCAAGACAATTTTTAGCATTCATTTTCATAAAATTTTTGAGTTCCAATTTTTTCTCCCTCTTTCATTCCCTCTCCTCCCCTCTTCTGAAAATGGTAGGCAATTTGATATTTGTCATATCTGTACTATCATGTAAAACATATTTCCATATTAGTCACAGTTGTGAAAGAAGAAATAGATCATAAAGGAAAAAACAGAAAAAATCATAAAGTTTGAAAATATGTTTTTAAATATTGCATTGCATTAATATTGCAAGGGTGAATGTTGAAAACAAAAATTTAAAAATATTGCATTGCATTCAGAATCTATCTGTTATTTATCTGGATGTGGACAGCATTTTCCTTAGTGAGTCCTTTATAATTCTCTTGGATCATTGTGTTGCTGGGAATAATTGAGTCATTCATAGATGATCATCACACAGTGATGCTGACAAGTTTTCATGGTTTTGTTCATTTCATTTTGCATTAGTTCCTACAAGCCTTTCCAGGTTTTTCTGAAATCTGACTGTTTTTCATTTCTTATTGCACAATAGTATTCTGTTACATTCACATACCACAGATTGTTTTAGTCATTTCCCTGTTAATGAGCATCCCCCTCAGTCTTCAATATTTTGCTACCATGAAAAGGGCTACTATAAATATTTTTGCACATGTCAGTCTTTCACCTGTACTAGGATATAGACCTAGTAGTGGTATTGCTGGATCAAAGGATATACACAGTTTGGTTGACAGTTCCTTTGGATATAGTTCCAAATTTCTCTCCAGAATGATTGGGTCAGTTCACAAATCCTTCAACAATTTAGTAGTGTCCTAATTTTTCCAAATTCTCTCCAGTATTTATCATTTTCCTTTTTTTGGTCATATTGACCACTATGATAGGTGTGAGGTGATTTGTCAGAATTGTTTTAATTTGCTTTTTTTCTAATTTAGAATACTTCTACACATAGCTTTTATTTCTTCATTTGAAATCTGCCTGTTCATATCATTTTGGAAAATGGGCCCCAGTGGGACCAACACCTTTGTTGGTTCTTGCATGGACACTTGACTACAAGGAATAGGGATATGAGATGCAGGGAACAGGTGCAGGGGGCTTGGGTCATGATAAGTAGAATATAGTTGTCTACCCTCTCAGGTGTAGGGAGTTTGGGTTGTGCTATGTGTTTCAAATATCTGGGTTCCCAGCAGGGCCTTTGTTATTCTTGATGAATGCCAACCAGTGGTTGAAGAGTAACCTCCCTTTGAAGAAAATAATCATTGTCTTATTCTTTAAATATTCATCATAGACAATGTCCTCTAACTAACCAGTCTCCATACTGTTTGGTTCTGTCTGCTTTTATGTCAGGAAAGCCCTTTCTTTTAAGAAACCACTCTGGTCTGTTTAATTATTATAATTCTTACAGATTGAATATGCCCCATTCCATTACACTTTGACCATTTATCAATTGGAGAATGGCTTGTATTATTATAAATTTGACTCAGTTTTGCATATACTTGAAAAACAAGGCCTTTTTCAGAGACATTTGCTGTAAATATTGTTTCCTAGCTTTCTGCTTTCCTTCTAATCTTGTTTGCATTGATTTTGTTTATACAAAAGCATTTTAATATAATCAAAATTATCGTACATTTCATAATGTCTATAAGCCACTTAAATTCTCCTTTAAGAATCTGGATGCTATACCACTTGATGCACACTTATTTAGTATTGATATTGCTTTATTGTCTATGGTATCTTTTAGCAAGATATGTTTCCTTTCTTTTATATCTTTTAATGAGATCTATTTTTGCTTGGTCTGAGACTAGGATTGCTATTCTGTTTTTCTTGCTTTAGCTAAAGCATAATGATTCTGCTCCAGCCCCTTACCTTTACTTGGTATGTCTCTCTGCTTCTAGTGTTTTTTTTTTTAATAAACCACATATTGAAGGATTCTGTTTTTTGCTCCCTCTGCTATCTACTTCTATTTTATGGGAGAATTCATCTTACTCATCTTCCCAATTATGATTACTGTGTATTTCCCCCATCTTATTTTTCTTCCTGTTTGTCTTCTCTCCTTTCATCCTTTTCCTCCTCACCAATGTTTTGCTTCTGTCTACCATCTTCCTTTTATCTGTCTTCTATTCTGTCAGTTCCCCACTCCCCTTTACTCTTTCCACTTCCCTATCAGTTAAGATAGATTCATCTATCTATCTATTCTATAATATATACGGACTGTGTATATTATTCCCTTTTTGAACCAATACTGATGAGAGCAAGGTTAAAGTGATGTCCATTGCCCACTTTCTCATCTTCCCCTCCACTGTTTTTGGAACCTCTATGTGTGAGATAATTTACCCCTTTCCTCATTTGACATCTCTCTTCCTATTTCATCTAGTGTACTACTCTTTCTCATCCTATACTTTTTACACCATTTTCTCAAATTCAACTTGTACCCATACCTTCTGTTTATGTATATTCCTTCTAGCTGCACTATTAATGATACAATTTTTAAGAATTACAAGTATCATTTTCCCACGTAGAGAAGTAAACAGTTTATATTGAATCCCTTATGTTTTCTTTTTCCTTTTTATCTGTTTATGCTTCTCTTGGGTCTTGATATGGAGATCAGTTTTTTAGTTTAACTCCAGTCTCCCTATGAAAGCTTGAAATCTTTCATTGAATGACGCATATTTAATTTCACTGGCTAAGTGATTCTTGTATTCCAAATTTTTTTGCCTTCTGGAATATCATACTCCATGACCTTTAATCTTTTAATGTTATAACTGCTAAGTCTTGTGTAATCCTTTTTGTGGCCCCCTAATGTTTGATTTTTTTTTCCTGGCCACTTGTACAATATTTTTTCTTTGACTATCTGATAGTTTTGTAATTTAGTTCTAATGTTCCTTGACATTTTTATTTTGGGATTTTTCTCCCGAGACAATTGGTGAATTCTTTCAGTGACTATTTTGCACATTAGTTCCAGGAGATCAGGGAAGTTTTTCTTGATAATTTCCTGAAAGATGCTATCCAAGTCCTCCTTTTGATTTTGGCTTTCAGGTAGTCCAATGATTCTGATATTTTCTCTCTTGGATATATTTTTCTAAGTCAGTTTTTTCCATGAGGTATTTTACATTTTCTCCTATTTTTTCATTCTTTTGAATTTATGATTGAGTCTTGATGTCTCAGAGTCATTAGCTTCCATTTGCCCAATTCTAACTGTTAAGGAGTTTTCTTCTCTCAATTAGCTTTGTACTTTCTTTTCTATTTGACCAGTTATAATTTTTAAAGAATTGTTTTCTTCAGTGGGTTTTTATTATCTCCTTTTTTTTCCATTTGGCCAATTCTGCTTTTTAAGTAGTTATTATTTTCTTTTCCCAAACTGTTGCCTCCCCCCCAAATCTTTTTACATTATTCTCATTCCTGTCCCTAGCCCCCACCTCCAATTTTTCTTTTATCTCATACCTATTTTTAAACTCTTTTTTGAGTTCTTCCATAAGATCCTTCTGGACTTGAGATGACTTCCTGTTTTTTTTTAGGGGGGGGGTTGGTTTCCCAAAGGTATTTTGATGTTGTTTTTTGAGTTTGAATTTTAATCTTCCCTGTTACTATAAAAACTTTATATGGTCAGAATCTTTTTTGTTTTTTGCTCATCATTTTTGGCCTTTTCCCTTTCTTTTAAAATTGATCTCTGCTCCCACAGTGGAAAAAGCACTGTTTCAGGCTTCTTGTGCCAGGGGCCACAAACTCTGACTGTTTACCTGATGCTGCACTGTTAAAACCCCAATGCCTATAGGGGACCTTAATTTCTGATGCTGAGCTGAGAATGTAGGGTAATTGCTATTACTGAAAGCTGTAGGAGTCTGGCAGCTTATCTGGTGCTGTGCAGGGGTCCTAGTGTTGATGTTTGGTTGAGTTCAGTGAAGTGTTTCTGAATTTCCCCAGGGATATATACTGAAGCATTGGTTTGCTTTGGCACTCACAGAATTGGTATTTACTTGTTTGCCACGGTTACAATGAAGCACATGAAAATCTGGTTTCTGGAGGTTGCCTTTTTTTGCCAGGTATATTCTGCAGCACTTGGTGGTTGTTATCTGGAGTCTTCCTAGTTCTCTGGTTATTCTGGGGCACCTGGGGAGATCCAGTATTGGTGTTTGTTTGCTCCACTACATTTGGGGTTTGGCATTTACTAAGTTGAGTTTTTGTTTTTTTAATTAGAAAATTTGTTTTTCTATCTTTAGAAAAACCCCCACCAAAATTAATCTTATCTCAATCCTTTCTTCATCTAGTCCATATGAGGATAATTATATTTTGTACTCTCTCTTTTGATCTACCTCTTCTTTATGATCCAGTATTTGAAAATAGTATTTGTTTTGCTTATGTTTATTCTATTAATATTTTCACTCCCTTTTTATTTCATCTCTCCATGCTTCCTAAACTCATCTGTTTCCTTGATTAATTTAATATGTGCCCACATCAAGCTATTTCTGCTTGTGTTTTAAATCTTTTGTTGTTCAAATGAATAAAGTTCACAAGATGTTCTATCCTCCTAGTCCCTGTATTTGTCTTTTCTTACTTCCTGAGACCCTAGAAACCAAAATGGTTTTGAAGGGACATTTTTTTGCAATTAGAATATAATCATTTCATCATTATTTTGCACCTTATCATTGCTCACTTGTACTTCTACATTTTCCTTTCTTATGTTATAGTTAAAATATTCTACCCAGGCTGTTCTTTTCATTAGCAATGTTTGAAAGATTTCCATTCTGTTAAAGTCTCAATTCCAATACTGCACCCCCCAACCCCTTATGCTTCGTTGAAAGTCTCTATATTTTGCTTGTAGAATATAACTTTCCAAGCTTTTCTTTCTTATAATTGTGATGAAGCAAAAAAACCAAAAGTAGACACTATATTTCAAGAAATTATAAAAGAAAACTGACCAGATTTATTAGAGCTACAGGAAAAAATAAAAATAGAAATAATCCAGTTATTTCTCGAAAGAGAATGCCTAGTAATGCTACAATAAAAAAGAAATAATTCAAATACTGAGAGACTAAAGTCAAGATTGAACAAGCCCATATTACATGAGATAATTCAGCTTTTGATAGTTTTCTTGTGTAATCTTAGATAGAATAGAGGAGTTTATAGACATTTCTATTTGGTTTTCTTTATTTTTTCTAGTTTATTTTTTTAGAACTTTACCAAGAGCATTGATGAAGATCTGTGCTTCTTTAAGTTCCATCTTAGTTCTATCTTAGCTTCTAATTGGTATAATAAGTTTCTGATGAAGATAATGGAATTTAGTTCCCAGACTTCCTGATTTGCCTCTCAAAAGGAATTACCAATAGTTCTTATTTTTTGTTTTTAGGACTTCCAGTATTAGTCCCTAGGGACCCACAGGCATCAAATTGGATTCTCAAATTTCTCTCGTTTCTCATTTCCTCCATAGAATTCCAGTCTTGCATCTTGAATTTGTAGCTGGACAAAGAATATTTTCACCAAATTTTCCTTCCTCCTAACACAGATCTGCCTCTTGACTTCTCTATTTCTTGTAGTATTCTCACCATTTTTCAAGGTTTAAAAGCTCCAAATATTGTCTCTGACCCCCTTTCTCTCCTGTATCTTACTTCCCAAAATATAATATTAAGTAAGGCAACCAGTTGTGTTAGCATAATTTCCCCAATTATTACCCTAGACTACATATTTCCTATTTGGAGAATTTCATATTCCTCCTAATAAGACCTAATTAGTCTTTCCTTTGCCAGGTATTTTTATATTTAATCTATTTTACAAGTGGTCACCCCATCAAAATCTTCAAAAGATTTAGTGATTTTCTTAAGAGTTTTGATAATTTCTCCCTTCAACACAAAGTGCTCCAATTCTCCTATCATATAAAGTTTTCATTCTGGCATTCATTGCCCAGTGCAATGGTTCCTCTAATGAGTCTAGTATTCCTCTCCCTAGGATCTTATCACATGGCACACTATAGTTATTTATCTTCCTGTATTACCTCTCTTTTGAGAATGATTCAGAAAGCCTGAAGTTCGAGAGAATAATCTTTTCAGAAAAGAGGAATCTGAAGATCAAAATGACCTATCAAGGACCACCTATGTTAAAGAGGGGGAAGAAATATGACTGAGTATTCTGACTTAAATTCCATTATTCCTAGGCCCTAAATGCTAAAAGGCTATATAACTTTGTCAGCTGTATATTCCTCATATTGGTTTACTCATAAACATCTTTTGATGTTTTCAAAAGAATTAACGTTTGATTATGTCAAAAGTATGCCAGTAAGGGGAAGGGAAAGATCTGAGAAATCAATAATAGTTATCTTTTAACTATGTCAAGGTACAAATTAAACTTCTTATGTAACCATTTTACATCATGGACTATATTCCAAAAATATATTTTTAATATTTCCAGTTTTTAATTATGTCAGCTATATGGGATTTATTCATTTGATAGAATGGAAAAGAAAATCCCACTGATACAAATAGCTTTTCAGAGGCACTGGATCCATGAATCAATTAAAAAAAATCAAATGCAAAACAGAAAGGAAACCCATTCTGTGGGATGATGCTTCCTGTCACACATCTCTTATTCAATAAAAATAAAAATAACAGCAACACAAGGTATAACACTCAGCAAAATCAAAAGACTAGCCACATAATTTTGAAGACTTGAAAAGAAAATAACATTTAGAGAATGAGTTCTTAATTTAGAAAATATGACTTAGGTTCAATGATAGTATATTTTCGAAGTTAGAAGATGGACTGGGATGTGGTGTGTTTGGCCCTCATCTGATACTGTATGTACTTCCTAGAATTAAGAGTATAGATATGAACTCCTGAATCCAGTCAAAACCCTCCACATGGGAAAGAAATTCTCTTGGGAAGCAGGCATCTTACTTTTCAAAAA